>CAUDMG010001597.1:2752500-3045000 GCA_958450375.1 Homarus gammarus | reverse complement strand
CATCATCAGGAAGGAGGCGTTAGAGCTCAACCACAAATCTCACGTCGTCTGCACCTCAGTATCCGCCTTGGGCCCTCACCACTCACCCTTGTGTATGACACCAGCGAGAAGGTCTTCTTCTTCTTCTTTTCTACTACTATTTGTTCTTCTTGTTCTTCTTGCTCTTCCTTTCCTGTTCATTGCTACTGTTTTGAACACTGCTCACATGTGTTCAACATTATCGTGGTTATGTTGTTCTTTACTGTTGTTCATCACCCTCATAAGACACTACCAACCACCACTACTGAGAGCCACTTCACCTACCACTTCCTGTTGCTAATTAACGCCACTAGAGGGCCCCGTTAGTTTACGGTGGGTACAGTATCATCATCGTCCAGCCCGTCGAGTAGGTTTTTTGTACATATCTTCGGACAGAACTACAAGTACAGTACCTGGACCTTTTCCACCGTGATAAGTTTTACGACCGAATTTGGGACGGAAACTACGAGATGGCATACCTTGAAGCTGTTCGTTAAATCGCGGGAGTTTTTTGCGACCAATACTTTCTAACTTTCTAACGAACCTACTGTGGTACTGGCTGGGTGTCCGTGTTCGTTTTTGTAGCGACTTAGGGAACCTGGCGCCATTGTGGTGACCGATATTGGATGGAACCTATAGGGAGTATCGGAGTAATGGTTCCCCCACGGGTGGTAACAGAAAAGGTGCTCTATTTAAGTGTTGGAAAAGGGGAAGGAACTAAAAATCATTTGGTACACCCGCCAGGCTACGTGTATTGTTCAGCTGAGGAGTGTGCAAGGGAGAGAGGGAGGGAAGGAGAGAGGCTGGGAGGGAGGGAGGGAAGGAGGGAAGGAGGGAGGGAGGGAAGGAGAGGGAGTAGATATAGCTCTGAGAACTATCAGTCCTCCTGACCTAAACTGTCTCTATAAAAACACTCGACCTTTTTGGGAGTGACAACAAAGGGTGGGACTACAGTTAGGGGGTGTAAACAGCAGGGTGTCCGTAGGGGAAGGATAAACAGCAGGGTGTCCGTAGGGGAAGGATAAACAGCAGGGTGTCCGTAGGGGAAGGATAAACAGCAGGGTGTCCGTAGGGGAAGGATAAACAGCAGGGTGTCCGTAGGAGAAGGATAAACACTAACACATACATTTTATCTCTTAAGAGTAAAAATGAAAGTTACAGAATTATGTAAATCTTAAGAAAGTGAGAAGATAATTGTTGATGATGAAGATGATGAGGAGCCACGACAGACCACACGTCATCAGCCAATAGATCATAAACAACAGACAATAGACCACAGACAACAGATATATAACAGACAACAGACCAAAGACCAAGTGCAAACAGTCTCTGTCAGTTGGGAGATTATTGCTCCGATAAAACTGGTATGGTGAAGTTATGAGAGAGAGAGAGAGAGAGAGAGAGAGAGAGAGAGAGAGAGAGAGAGAGAGAGAGAGAGACATTCACAAGACTGCCTCATAAAAAGCTCACTGTGGCCTCCCTAGTCACGTTTACACTCTCAACGACCCTGAAAGTTGCCATCATCCTCAGGCCTGTGGACAAAAGTGTGACACTGGATCACTGGACTACAGCAGAAGGGTGATCAATCGCTGGGTCTCTTGACATCAGTGGCCTTGGTGTGGACTTTATAACGGGAACTTGAAGGATTGCCACGGAGTACACAGTCTTGTTCAGGTCCTCAAATGGAAAAGAAAGCGGACTTATGAGTCAGGGGGTCTTAGAGAAAAGTTCGGCTTATGTCCTTATGTATTGTACATCCATATTTGCCATAATGAGTACTCTTTCCCTCGGACTTAAGGAGCAGCTCAGGTACTCGGTGAGGATGACGTTCTGGTCGACAATGGCCAAAGATGTGGAGAGTAAAATATGGCGACCTTGTGGTTCAGAGCGGGAACGTGAGGAACGTCTTCCGACACAGGTCTCAGGCAGGGGGGCCCTTCCTCTCCCTGACACAGATTCACCCTTGTCGCGTTAGTGAGATACTGTGGGACCTGGCCAGCTGCCGCGGCCCCAGACGAGGTTCAGGTGTAGCGGCAGCAGCAGCAAAGGTGGTACAAATAAGGAGAATAATATCAATAATAGGAATAAAAATAAAACAGCAGTATGTGGAGAGAGACAACAAGAGGAGAAAGGCCTGGGAGTACACAGGTAGCAGCACCAACAGCAGAAGTAGCAGCAGCCTCCGTCATAGAACCATGAGAGGGGCTACCTCACCTTACACGTGACTTGCAACACAGGCCAACAACAACATGTTCCGTCCTGCCCACAGCTGTCTCAGCCTGCCTGTTACTGTTGTCAAAAGTAGTAGTGGTAGTATTATTACTGTTGTCAGCAGTAGTGTTGGTGACAACACTGCCGTTGGGTAGTGTGGTGATTATAACATTGTAGTACAGATGGCAGTGTTGGTCTCCTGTTATCATACCTACTATATATGTCAGTAATGTTAGTACCACGTCTCTCTCTCTCTCCTTCACCACCATCATTACTATTACGGGTCACAGGTTCACCACAGTCTCCCTCCAGCCCCCGTTAGTGGTCGATTACCACCTCTACATGACATTCACCTTGTATACGGTACCGTTGGGCCAGTCTTATGTTAAACCTCAAACATACGTGACTAATTATTTCTTTCGGCTCTCCCATACACCATTTATCCAGGGCGGTCACGTTCTCAAGGAGCCTTAAGGGGTAATGACTGTAACTGTGGGCTTTATTGTATCTTGTTAACCCCAGTGGTCATGCAAGACTGGAGGCGCTGGAGGGAGGGAGGGAAGTCATGGACACTGGAAAGGTTACGTGTAATTTGCTACTGCTGGTGTATGGTGGTGGCTTAAGACATTAAGGTTGTTTGTTTATAACCCCTGGAGGGGAAGGGAGAGGGAGGGAGGGAGGGAAGTAGGAGATGGCAATGAAAGGGAGTGGGAGGGAAGTAGGAGATGGCAATGAAAGGGAGTGGGAGGGAAAGAAGGAATGGTAGTGAGAGGGAGGGAGGGAGAGAGAGGGGGATGAGGAGGGGAAATCAGATATCAGATAGCCATAAGCAACACAAATAAGAAGACTATGAATTTCTCTCGTATTTATCACTGCTGGAGGAAGACGTGGGGGAGGCTCTCTGGTCGTTCTAACATGATGAAGCACCGCCTTATTACACAGTGTAACACGCTGAGGGAGATGAGAGTCCTGTTCGTGCTGGTGTGATGATGAAGGGAGAACTGTACTTGAGGTGTGACCTGTGTGTGTATGTTGACCCACCGGTAAAGGCGATATTTGAGTTACAAACAGGTACAGTATTAGAGTAGGTTTTGGGAAGATCACCTGGAGATTAACACTCTCTTCTTATTATATTTCACCTAATGAATAAATACTCTAATGGTACCAAGTGGGAGGTTAGGTTAGGTTAGGTTAGGTTAGGTTAGGTTAGGTTAGGCTAGGTTAGGTTAGGTTAGGTTAGGTTAGGCTAGGTTAGGTTAGGTTAGGTTAATCTTACAGTGAAATAAGATGGGGTGATTAATCTTCATGTGTTCCCTCATTTTCGACGTAAACTCATGTCAAAACAAACCAGCAAAGCCTTAACTGTTTTATACGCAATACACACGAGACAAATAATAAAGCGATAAGTTAATATACATTTTAATGATACAAAAAATGGATAGAAATGTAAAGACAAGGAAGGTTAATTAAATGCCTTCAACAGCCTTACACACCTGGCCAACAAGACAATAGCCATATGTTATTGTTTTTCCAATACAACGACGATAAAAATCAACCAGTTATAATGACTACCATAAAGGATTTATCATATATTTGGAGTGATTGCAATAACCGGATTACTAGACAACCAGAAGGATTAAATAGCGGATTAATTCCCAAACTACTACAGTAATTACAAAAAGCTTATTATCACACACCTGTACTAATTACCACAAACCGATTACCATATGCGGATTACCACACAACTACAGTGATCACCATACACGGATTACTCGACAATAAAGGTCACCATACCACCACATAAGGTTTACGTATTTCATCAACAACAGGAAAAAACTACATCTCAGTATCCACTAAACTCTGTTATTCACCGTCTTCTCGTCTCGTATGGCTGAGGACGTTTGTTTCAGGGTTGGATAAGAAGTGTTTGTACTGAAGGGATTTTTTACTGTTAGGATAAAAGGTATGGGGATTACGTTAAGTGAGGATTTTTTTAAGGTTGGATATAAGTTTTTGAGTTTACCTTAAACAGTTTTTAGGGTAAGAGACATAGGATTACGTAAAATGAGGTTTTTAAGGCTGGATAAGATATTCTGTATTTACCTAAAATAGTCTTTGGGTTTAGGGTACAGATAAGGGATTACAGGAGCCAAAGAGATGGTGTTAGGAGGTTCTAATACACTAGGGTATGGATAAGGATCACAGGATTACGATAAGCAAGGTATAGGGTTGAGTACGAAGGTTTGTATGTACTGCACGTTCACTGAGGTAAAACGCGCTAATGCAACCCCGAGGAAAAAACCCCTTATGTTATCGGGTGTTGCAAAGATGATTCTCTGTTTGTATCTCATTAAACGCGAGGCAGGGGAAGAGGAGGGTGAGAGAAGGAGGCAGAAGTAGAAGAGGAGGAGGAGAAGATAAATGGAAGAGGAAGAGTAAAAAATAAAGGAATGGAAGCAGTAGGAGGAGTAGATGATATGAGGGAAGAAGAGGAGGAAGAGAAAGAGTAAATTAGAAGATGGAGATATAATATTAAAATGAAGAAGGATAAGGAGGAGGAGGAAGAAGAAAATGGAAGAGAAGAAGATGAAAAAATTAGAGGAGTAAGAGGATGAAAAAAAAGATGGAGAAGAGGAGGGGGAGGAGGAGAAGATGGAAGAGGAGGAGGATGAGTGACCTCACGTATGGGTAGTAAGGAACAGCGGCGCTGGCAGAACGACATACACACATACACCTCCCGCAAGGTGAAAGTGCTGGTGAATGAGCGTAAGATGGGCCTGATTAATGAATGTGTCCAGTGAATGGATAAAGAGAATGGTGAGTCGGGGAAATGAAGGAGCATAAGAATGATCAAGTGAATGTTTGAAGAAAATGGATGGGTCAACTCAGGAATGTAATGAGAATGAGAATTGGTGAGTGAATGAACACACACACACACACACACACACACACACATATTATGATGTTTTGAGTATTTTTCAAATATGACATTTTATTTTTTATTAAAACTCAACATTTCAGAAATTGGTCAAAATATAATAACCTTTTGGTGTCCGGTCCGAGTCAGTCGTCCACCCACTGTCACTCTCTGCTCACAGACGTATAACCAATATCAAATATCAGTCTGTTTTCAGGAATGACTTTGTGAACTGTGTCCAAACTTTGCTTGATTCTTATAGTAAAACAGGAAATATTTCAGGGATTTTTGAGCAACTTGGTATTTTTCCCTAAGTATATGTGACCGACTTAACGGTATTTTGTGTAATAATATGAGATGGTAATACGTCATTTGATGCTGTATAGAGGGAGACTATCCGAGTGGGAGGCTGATCACCGTCCACAGCTGACGACTCTGACAGATGGTATACAGTGTTGAGCTGTGAGGTGAGGGGAGCAAACATGTGTCTTAACCAGCACCTGGGGCAGTGTTGGGGTAGGTCATGGAATGGCTGCAATTAAACTTTTAACTTTACTTATATCTATACTCTTGTACTGAATTAAGCATTGTATATTATTAAATATTTACTGGTAACTGTATTATTATCTATGTTGATATGACTAATCACTCTATTTGAGGAACTAATTTAAGTACAGTTTACTGTATATATATATATATATAAATATATATATATATATATATATATATATATATATATATATATATATGTCTGGATCGAACAGGACGGAGGCCATTTGCGACACCTTTATTAACCTTAGACTAAGTCACTTTATCCTGCACTCGTAGTATCCGTACAGCCACGTTGTTCAGCCTGTCTAATGTCCCGACGACAAGTGGACCAACTACCAGGCTCCTCTATAACAACATCTTTACCCAAACACGATATTTATACAGTTAGTGATAAAAAGAACCATCGTGTAAGATGAGTAACGGAGGCAGCACCGTCTCCTCTACACCACTGAGATCATCCTCTTGCCCGCTCTCTCAGAAACTATGTAAGCATCTCACTGTTGCATGTTCAGGAGGCACGACTTGACCTCAGCGGCACCAGCAGCGGGGCAGGGATGAGTCGGTACCCTCAGAAGGGGGCCAGTGGGTGATGGTGTGTAGAGGCACCATCACTTTAAGAAAGGGGCCAATATGTGATGGTGTATTGAGGCACCACTACAAAAAGAGCCAGTAGCACTTAAAGTCACCACTACTCGACAGTCAGACTCAGTGGCGGGAGGTTCTGGACAACACTCAACGTGGACACCAAGTTGTGTGTTGTGTTGACGTGAGATTTGATGATTGTCAGGCTTGGTCCAGGGAGAGGAGACGATGAATAGATGATGATTGAGGGTGAATAATGAATAATAGATAACGAATAAGAGGTAATGAATAATAATAAATAAGAGGTAATGGGCAGATAGAGGATAGAAATTAATGAACAAAAACTATGGGTGCGAGTTGGTGCACAGATAATGGATGGATGGATGGATGGATGGAAAACAATAGTCAGAAGAAGATGATGAAGAATAGACAGACGATTGATATATAATGAATAAATTATAGACAGAAGAAAAAAGAAGAGAAGAGATAGGAGATGAAGGATAGATGATGGATAGGGTTTGGTGGGTGTGTTAGGTTGATGGGCAGACCTGAGAATCACCAGAAACAATAGCGAGTAGGGATAACGAGGAGGAGGGAGTAGGAGGGAAGAAAGAGGAGGGGTTAGGTGGAGAAGGAGAAGAGGGGAGAGAATGAGGGAAGAGCGAGAGGGTCCGATAAATATTGAGAAGCTGTCATATTGAGGCCTGTGTGTGTGTGTGTGTGTGTGTAATACTAGGTCAATACGCCACAAGGTCACACACCAGAGGGTCAATAAGGCTGCTCATTTCGTCCAGCAGCTGTTGTGACCCATATACCCAGGCTACCAGATTTCATCACTACACATAATAATATATTGTCAGTTCATAAAACATATTGCCTCACTTTTTCTCTCCCTTGTAGTGGTAACTATAAATTTTACGCGAGGTTAAATTTTGTGGATTACTATTATTATTTCTATTATTATTATTACTATTATTATTATTATTACTATTATCATTTTTATTTTTATTATCATCATTTTTATTATTATCATTATTATTATTATTATTACTATTATTATTATTATTACTATTATCACCATTATTACTATTATCACCATTATTATTATTATTATTATTATCAAAAACTCTACAATGACCGGTTCTCGTCACATCACTAGACAACTAACTCTTCCTCATAATGAAAGCTTCGATGGTTAGAGCAAACGGGGGGAGGGGGCGGGAGGTGGGAGGGGAGGGGGGAGGGGGGTGGAAGGGGAGGGGGAACAGGGGTCAAACTGGTAAGTGGTCATGACCCAACAGGAGGAGGAAGGACGTAAGTATGGGTACGGTGGAGGAGTGGTTATCGTATAATGAGTTAACATTCTATTGGTCCCAGGTTCGAACTCTCTTTGAGGAGGTAATGTGTGTCTGATATCCAATGTGTCAGTACCAGAAATATAACCATACACACACATACACATACATACATACATACACAAGTTCACAGTATTTCTCTGACTGTTCCGTTTAAACTGAGACTAGATACAAATACTTAACTCAGATCACAATCACTAAGGTGACATAAGTATCTGGCTACACCGGTTTGAACATTACCTCAATATACAGCATGTTCAAAGTTCATCAAGTAGGTGACGTTGACTGATATTCACCTAAAGGAGCGTTGGTTCACTTCTAGATCTTGACCTTTGACCCCCAACGTTCTGACCTAATTACCTGATATATTGTTTCTTCTACACTTACAATTGACTTTCTTGATTTTATTTGACTTATTGACACCAGTTAAGAAGTAATAAACACGAAAATATGGAGCGGAGAGAGAGAGAGAGAGAGAGAGAGCATACCAACACGTCACACCTTCTGAACTTTTAACTCTCAAATGATCAAAACTCACAAAAACTTGACCAACTTTTTTTTGGTGTTGATGGGAGCCTCCACCAGGTGACCGACCGCCCGGCCAACTTCGAACCCCTGACCTAGATTCTAACACTTGAACCCTTGAGCACCTCGTCCAACTTCTCAGGACTGTAACCATGAATTACACATGTACAGTATACGTTCCTCTTCATGTTAACTGCACACTCTATAGTATGTAAGGTTCAAGGATAAAACTCCTAATATGACTGAGACATATTAGGGTTGGATTCTATTAGTATTAGGGTTTATTAGGTCTGGTCCCCAATCCTAGTGCAAATATTAGGGTAGATTAGGGTAGGGCGGGGTGTGGTGGATTAGGTTATGGTAGGAAAGGGTAAGGTTAGGTAAGTTAGGTGGCTAGGTTAGCATAAGTCAGGTTAGGTTACGATAGGGTAAGATTGGGCAGATTATGTGCCCGTTTGGTCAGGCACCATTCCAAACATCAGCGGACTAGTCTATTGTATTCCAATAATATACTAACACTGCGGCCAATCATCTCTTTTGACAACGGCGGTGACATTTAGCGACGTGTGGCAGCTCTATGATGACGAGGAGTTGGTCATATAGTGGACAAGGATTATGATTACTCTAGTAAAAGATATACAAACGAGGAAGTAGACAAAAATAGATAAATACAACTAGTAAATAAAGGAATGATGGAAAAATAATAACAGGTTGAATAAATCATAACACAATGAGGACGCATAATGAGAAGCAGACAAACACAACTAAATTCTTTACAAGGAAGGATGTGGTGAGACCTAGATCAACACAACTAACGCATTAACCACAATCAAGGAAGCAGTCGGAAAGCATATAAACACAACCTCGGAATTCCCTGAGTGAGTGAGTGAGTAGCGGGCCAGAAGGATGAATGAATCCCAAGGAGATAATAACACAATATACCATAAACTCGTCCCTGACACAGTAGTTGGCTCTTTTAACCCGGGAGGTGCCATCAACATAACGGTGGAGGAGTGGGGGTGGGGGTGCTAGGGGAGTGGAGGAGGGGCTAAGGTATGGGTGGGTGAGGCGGTGTCATCTGAGGGAGGTAATGAGCCTACGATTCACTGACATTAGATGAGAAGTTGATTTTTTTTCCATCATTCATCATTATGTCTCATCATCTCTCTGTCTATTGATTTTTCTTTTTAGAAGACTTGTCATGAAGTGGTGTTCCTGAGGCCTTGAGGGAGTTAAGGTCACGCAACCATGACAACAACGACACCCAAATCCCGTTCTTTTTCATCATCTCACATTTGTCATCATCACCATCTCACGCTCATTCTCATTATCTCACGCTCATTATCATTATCTCACGTTCTATCATCATCATCTTCTCACGTTCACATAAATTATAGAAAATATATCGATCTTACGACTGATAAATGCTGAGCATCACTCACCTGACGACAGATAAAGGTAATTAGCGCTTATTGTACCTGTACGTGATGAGACAACAGTAATGAGAGGATACATGCCAGGCTGTACTGTACATACCTGGTATAGTGTGTACAACCTGGTATCGTGTGTACAACCTGGTATAGTGTGTACAACCTGGTATAGTGTGTACAACCTGGTATAGTGTGTACAACCTGGTATCGTGTGTGTACAACCTGGTATCGTGTGTGTACATTACAACCTGGTATAGTGTGTACAACCTGGTATCGTGTGTACAACCTGGTATCGTGTGTGTACAACCTGGTATCGTGTGTACAACCTGGTATCGTGTGTACAACCTGGTATCGTGTGTGTACAACCTGGTATCGTGTGTGTACATTACAACCTGGTATCGTGTGTACAACCTGGTATCGTGTGTACAACCTGGTATCGTGTGTGTACAACCTGGTATCGTGTGTGTACAACCTGGTATCGTGTGTGTACAACCTGGTATCGTGTGTGTACAACCTGGTATCGTGTGTACATACCTGGTATCGTGTGTACATACCTGGTATCGTGTGTACAACCTGGTATCGTGTGTACAACCTGGTATCGTGTGTGTACAACCTGGTATCGTGTGTACAACCTGGTATCGTGTGTGTACAACCTGGTATCGTGTGTGTACAACCTGGTATCGTGTGTACAACCTGGTATCGTGTGTGTACAACCTGTTATCGTGTGTGTACAAGCTGGCATTGTTTGTACAACCTGATATATTGTGCACAACCTGATGTATATTATGAAAGAAACAAAGATTACTCATGTGTAGAGAACTAAAAGAAGCTCATGAATGAAAGAAGTAGATGTACATGAATGAAACAGATTTGCATAAATATAAAAGAAAGGTCATCAAAGAACGAAAGAAGAGGGAAAATTATGAATGAAAAATAGTTATATAAAAACACAGATAAACGTATGAAAATTAATTACAAAAAACTTACATGAATATAAAACAAATATAAAACACTAAGCCATAAAACAAGAAGAGCAACTATGAATTAAAACAATAATCGACAAAAATAGAGAAAAATCCTTCAATAGACAATAAAATGGTGGATAGAGAGAGAGAGAGAGGAGGTGAGAAGAAGATGGAGGATACTGATAAATGGAATGTAAATTATATTAAATGACATTAACCATTAGAAAGGTGAAGTGTTAAGTCGGTATTAATGGGTGGAAAGTGGAAAGTTCAACAATTGGTAAACGACATAAACTCTGAGAATCACAAGGAGGCGGAGATAAACATACAGTAATTGGGTGTTAGTGGAGGTAATCGATACCAAGTGAAAACTATGGTGAAAGTAATGTAATGAAAATGAAAAGTAACGTGAGAGGGGGAAAAGGTTGTACCAGTGTTCTCTACGTGTATACAGGATGGTGATGTACGATAATAAGTGTACTGTACATGTGACTCAACACTATGTACTGCCGTCATTATGAAAACTCTGCTTCTAGGCATCAGTATTGTGGTATATGAATTAATATAATCAAACAAATGCGTATCTTAAGCACTATAGGAATACAAAACCCTATTTTCATGATAATATAAATTGTTCTTGAATAGTTTTTGAGTTATGGGTGAGATTCAATGAGATAAATTTATTCATTACTTTCTATGTTTACGAGATAAGGCGAGACTAATAATATAAACATCTCTTAACTAATGTTGTGTTGTGTTTATAATGACAACTTCGGACAGTACCTACAACATCGCTTATTTATCTTGGCTGACAACACAAACATCATAATACGCCTCAAGTTTCTTAAGTGTACAGGATAATAAGTCTACTGATGTATGTTGTTTACTGTCCAGTGGGTAGTAGTAGTATTTAGTTCTTTCTTTACGGGAAATAAGAGAATAATGGTGAAGAAATATAACTAAATGAAGAACTTGGTAATGTAAACAGTGTATGAAGCAGAGTCAAACACGTGATAAAATATTTCAAACACAAGTTGGACATAAAATAATTAATAAAATCTACTGAGGTTATCATTTTACCTGTGGTGTTGCGTTGCGTTTGTTGTTGTGTTGTGTTGTGTGATGTACAGTGTGTGAGGCAGGCGGAGTACATCACATATTTAACTCTCATGTTTAGGTATGAGGCGCCATCTTTCTGTTGTGACACACACACACACACACACACACACACACACACTACTACTACTAATACTAGAACTACTACTTTGCTGTCACTCGGAATCCAATAGGACGATCATCCAGCTATGATACAATGATAGGAGTTATTAAGGATGTCTCCTTCGTTGGTGAGTTTTGAGGTGACTAAAGAGGCCGATACGGGACCGGCAGAGTCGTTCACAGATGTTGAACATGTAGAGGGCTTCATCTAGTGCGGGAGGGACGGCGGCAGGGTCATTCCACACACACACACAACTACATCAAATATAAACACAAGACTAAACCTTTATTCTGATACAAGACAACAGAAATAAAAATCTTTACTGAACAAAAAAACACTTTATTCGGAGACCTCAAGAGGGAGAGAAACAATAGCGTAAAAGTGAAACAAAAGACTCCATAAGAATAACACGAGGCCACAAAGAAGGAGAGAGAGAGAGAGAGAGAGAGAGAGAGAGCATGACCTTGAAACACAGAGTAGCGGGGAGTAATAGTGTGTAATTATTGTACCTAAAAAGTAGCTGAAATACTTCTGTGGTTTGGAGGCTAACAAGTATGTCTGGAGGGCATCTACGTTCATGAGTAAGGGTTCGAGCCCTCTCATCTGTGTGTATGTGAGTTTGAGACTTTTTTGTATTCTCTTTAATATTTTTTGCACTTGGTTTAGAGAGAGAGAGAGAGAGAGAGAGAGAGAGAGATTCATGTAAACAAAAGAGAACCTTACCATCACCCCACAGGTCCAGTGCATGATAAATAACTCCCAGCTAGTTTTTACCGCCTTCTCATGACTCTGGGATTCGCTCGTTCACACACACACACACACACACACACACACACGAATAAACTATAATAAGAACCACTAGAGGAGCTGGTCACCTCGCCCCAGGGCTAAAATTTCATGCTCTCATTATGCTGAAATGGGTTTGCCTTTTATGAACATGTATTTCGTGGTTGGAGTGACAACATGCAGTTCTCCCTTCTGCGAGATTTTCTCCTCTGTTGAATTTGGTGTTGTACATGGTAGCTGGTCTTAGCTAATCTGTTTATAATTTTCTGTTAAATTTTGATGTTTGTGAGAGAGAGAGAGACCTCACACCGCCGTCTCCTTGAGGTACGCCACCACGCTATATTTACATAGAACTTTGCAAAATTGTTTCTTGTAATAAATACATATATAACGAAATTTCCGGCTAAGCTGAGTGAAGGAGCTACAGGTAAGAGTTACACGGACCACACAACATTATAGTTAAACTTTGGATAAATCACAGAAGGTCGTACTTACTGACAACAAACCCAGAGCAGGAACTCTCGGTGGAATATTTAATGCTCTTAAAATGTGATTAAAAAACGAAGTGCCAGTTAAAATAAGCGAGGAAGTTCCGTGAGGGGGTGTTCAGTGATGGGTGTTACAGGGTGGAACGGGAAGGGATGTTACAGGGTGTTCAGTGATGGGTGTTTCAGGGTGGAACGGGAAGGGATGTTACAGGGTGGAACGGGAAGGGATGTTACAGGGTGGAACGGGAAGGGATGTTACAGAGTGTTCAGTGATGGGTGTTTCAGGGTGGGAAGGGATGTTACAGGGTGAAACGGGCTGTTGCCACTATACACACCGGGGTGGGAGAGAGAAGGTAAGGTATGCAACACTAGGTCGGATGTCACGAGGGGGATGTATTTACTTGTAGGGGTGGTGAGGGAGAGGAGGGAAGGGGCACGGGCTTGTGTAATGTGCGGTAGCGTCGACGACATCACAGTACTAGGAGCGGCAACAGTAACACTAGTAGCAACAGTAGCATCAACACCAGCAGTGGTTATCAGAAGAAGTATTTAACAGCAGAAGTAGTAGTGAACAGCAACAACCACGTGAATGAAAGAGTCAAAGTACTGTTGTTAACCATCGATTATCTAGGAACCATCTCTAAACCCATTCTCCCATTAATAATCTACACATATATTATTAACAGACTCAGGCAAAAGTCACATTCACCTCAAACACACACACACGGTGACAACGAGCCTAAAATGAACGACGTTAGGCAAGTCAGCCACCACGTCTCTCCACTCCCACAGTCTGTGTTCTCTCGCAGTCTTCATATACAATAATTTGGAGAGAAAGTGATGACTATCTTACTGGCTCGATGGTCGGGATTACTTGCCAAGAAACTCGAGTCTTAGGTGGGATGGGTGACGGGGGGGGGGGGGGGTCTGTTCAGTGAATAATGATACCTACCTGAACACAGTTGTGACGGATCGAATAATAATAATAACAATAATAAAAATAATGATAATAAAGAAAGTCATTAGTCATGTATATACACAGGAGTATAATTAATTCAACGTGTATATTTAATTATCATACTCATTCATACTCTCACACACACACACACACTGGTAAATTAATTCATTACGTATGTTTATTTATCATACTAACATACAACTCTAAAATCATGCTATAAGGAGTCATTATCATACTCATACACCTAGTAAATTATCTAACCCATTACACTATGAAAAAATTATACACAAAATATATCATTCTAATATACATAATAGCAAATAATCATACACAATATAACTTCTTATACACACGTTAATGCATAGAAAGACATACAAGAGAATGATAAATCACTCTAGTTCACACACACACACACACACACAAAGAAAATGTCAAATGCTGGTGTATAATTTAAATTGAAAATTAAAATTCACTCTAATATTAAATAGATATAAAAATCCGGTGTAAAATTAAAATATAAATATAAATTACTGTAAAAAAATTTAAAAAAAAGAAAAAAGTATAAAATTTAGAATAAGAATTAAAATCAGGAGTAAAACTTGAAATAAGATTGAAAATCCGGTTTGAAACATGGATTAAAAATTTTAAATCTCTACCTAGGCAAAAACTAGTTAGTGGACGCAGTTAATAGGACGATACAGCCAACAACGTGTAAATACTGGACTGACAGCCTCGTTGAAGTGCACCACTGAACACGCGAACGTCAGCCCTCACACACACACACACACACTATCAATAGGTATGCCAAGTGTCTCGATAAATACGTCACGTTTATCAACACGACAACCCCACTACCAAAGCTGGTCTGATCATAGTGAACTCGTGAATGGTGAATGAAAAGGAAAAAAGAAGAAGGAAGGAGGGTAAGGATGAAGAAGGAGAAAGAGAAGAAGGTGGGGAGGAGGAGAAGGAAGAAGAGGAGGGGGAGAAGAAGGAAGGAGGAAAGGGAAGGAATGAGGAAAAGGTAGGGAGGTGGAAAAGGAAAGAGGAAAAGAAGAAGAACAAGGCAAACAGAAGGAGATTATAAAATACGAAAAGGGAATAAACTAGTAAAAGTATAGATAAAAGAAAAGAGATGAAGGAGAGAAAAAGAATGTGAAAGACAAGAATGCAGAAGGAAGATTCCAAAGATAAAGGAGAGGTAAAAGAAAAAAAAATACGTAAAATATAAAAAGAAAAAAAAGAAAAAGAAAAAAGAAAAAGAAAAAAAGAAAAAGAAAAGAAGAAGAAGAAGAAGAAGAAGAAGAACGAACAATACAATAGGAAGACGCCGAAAGAAATAAAAAAAAACGAAGATAAAGACAGAGAATAACAATAGGAAGAAGAACAGGAAGACGAACAAAACAATGGGAGGAAGAAGTCAGCAGAGAGGAGACTTAAATAACGTGATCATATAAGAAAAAAAAGACTAAAAGAAGAGAAGATAAAAATGAAGAAATAAAAGTTTAATAATGAAAAGATGAAGAAGAGGGAGAACAAGTAGAGGGAAGGGAAGGAGGAGGAAGAAGAGAAGAAAAGGAGGAAGATGAAGGGGGAGGAGAGAGGGGGTAAGGAAGAGGGGGAGAGGAGGAGGAAAAAGAAGAGAAAAAACAGAAGGAAAGGAAAGAAGAAGTGGTTGAGGAGGACACAGTAATACAGGGAATATCTGGAAGAGAGCCAAGATGGTAGTAAAGCTGTCGGGGGTGTTAACAGCTGATGCAAGGTCACCCCAGGTCGCTTGAGGTCACACACACACACACAGACACAACAATAATAGGTATTTGACTGCAATCTCATGAAGTTGCTAATGTAATATATCCCTTTGTAACTTAATAATAATAATAATAATAATAATAATAATAATAATAATAATAATCAGCGAACATTACTATAAACCTCCTGCAGGTGTCGGCAGCAGGTACCTGAAGGACGGCCATCTAACCTGAAAGTTTTTGAGGAGACAAAAGTTTACTGCCGGCCGAGTGACCTTTGACCCTCCCCCTTCCTCCCCCCTCTCTCCCTCCATCCCTCCCTCCCCCCCTTTCTCCCTCCATCCCCCTTCCTCTTGACTTTGAACTCTGATCCATTCTCGACCACACTCAAGAGGAATCCTGGGATAAACCTCCACTGAGACCCCAAGCTTAAAGACTTTCTCAAATATATCCCCAGAAGATTAGACGCCTCAGCTTATTTCACCTAGAGATTAACCACCCTAACGCTATTCTAATCTGACCTAACCTAACATAATTTAACTCCTCCAGGTAGAGTTAGGCTGGTTAAACCTCGGGTGAAATAAATTGGGAAGCATAATCTTCAGGTGAAATAAACTTCGGTGCCAAATCTTCAGGTGAAATAAACTTCTGTGTTTAATCTTCATGTGATCCAATGAAAAATCACCCTCACCCAAAATACACAGTCAGCCAGGTTAGTATAGGAAGAACTAACTAAATTGAGCCAGAAGAATGTGGTGTTCACTTTGTGTGTGTGTGTGATCCTGACCCTGACCTCTGACCCAGCTCGTGTAAAATTGGTGGGTTGGCAGGAGTGATTCTATACAAAACCTCTGCCTCAAGTTTGAAGATAACTGGTCAAGGAAATTGGCAGGTAGAACGTTCAAATTTTCCACGTAACAATAATACTAACAATTAATACAAATGTAATCGAAAATAATACTAATAATAATAATAATAATAATAATAATAGTAATAATAATAATAATAATAATAATAATAATAACGTGTACATGTAACAAATTACAGGTACATAAAATCCTTGATCCCAGTAATGTTTCAGCCTCCTCCTGCACTCCTCCCTGCGCACACAGACACACACACACACACACACACAGAATCACTACTCTGGGTGATGATCAACCTGTCAAGTACACAGTCACGGAACTCGGTGACGCCCAGTCATTTAGAGTCACCAGCCGAGACAACACCCTGTCGTGCACACAGTCACTGAGAACTATGTCTTAATCACACACATGTATACACACAAACGTAAGCAATAACACACATACACAAACACACGAATACCCACACATGTATACACACACAACACACACACACTTTGCTGTCACACGGAATCAAGTATGACGATCATTCAGCTATGATGCAATGATATGAGTTATTAAGGATGTCACCTAGATTGGTGAGTTTTGACTAAAGATGCCAATACGGGATCCGCAGCGTTGTTCACAGAAGTTGCACATGTGGAGGGCTGCATCTGGTGCAGGAGGGGCGGCGGCAGCATTTTTTCGGGGTTGCCACTTGTCTGCCTCGGTTTGCAGTCGGGTTAATTCGAAGGTATTGACACTTCTTGTTGTGCTCCTCCAAGCGTTACTGTGTGGAGTAATCATCTTCCAGGTGAGGGGTCGATTTGGCACTTTTTCAGGTTTGTCTTAAGACTATCCTTATACCTCTTCACTTGCCCGCCAGCATTACGTTTATTATTTGTTAATTGACTGTAAAGTCGCAGCTTAGGAAGTTTATTGTAATCCATGTGGGCAACATGGCCAATCCAACGTAGTTGTTCATGGATAATGGTAGCCTCGATGCTCCTACAGTTGGTGTCAGCAAGAATACTTGCATTTGTTCTCTTGTCTTCCCAGCGAACTCGGAGTATGGAACGTAGATTACGTTGGTGAAAGTTTTCAAGTGCCTTGAGGTGCATCCTGCATGTAACCCATGTCTCGCTCCCATATAGCAGGATGGGGAGGACCACTGCTCGATATACGTGTACCTTTGTAGATAATTTCAGCTCCCTGCAGCTGAGAACGCGGTTACGGAGTCTGCCAAAGGCTTGGGATGCACATCTCATCCGATGTTGAATCTCTTCATCGATGTCTGCGGTGGTGGACAGGTGGGAGCCGAGATACCGAAAGTGGGTAACATTAGAGAGGGTAGTACCATTAAGCTGGATGGATGGTGGAGGTGTGGCTAAACCAGGAGCGGCTGAAAGAGAATCTGAGTTTTACGCATATTTACCTCAAGGCCGAAGTGTGCATACGCATTTTTGTAGGTCTTCAGGATCTCCTGTAGGTCGCGTTCAGTGTGAGCGACAAGGGTTAGGTTGTCTGCCTACTGATACATACATATACACACACACACACACACAGTCAAGAAGAAAATCTCATGAATTTAAAGTGTGTGTGTGTGTGTGTGTGTGTGTGTGTGTGTGTCAATTTCCCACACTGTTCTCCCCGCACCTCACTCTCCCACACTCATCACGATCCTCTCTATTTCCTTCACGTTTATCCTGCACCTCATAGTTTCCCCTTTACTCATACACTCACATCAATTAACCAAATACTTCGATGTTTTTTTTTAACACTCTTCGTTCACTTAGATATTATTTTTCTTACTTTGGTTCAATCTTTATTCAACTTTTTTTTTAGTTTTTGTATTTATTCCATTCACAATATTAATTTTCCTTATTTGTTTAATGTTTGACTTTTTCATAGTCTTTATAACGTCTTCTCGTATGTATTTTTCTTCATTTCTTTTCAGATTTATTCATTAATCTTGTGTTTGTTTTTATTTACCTTATTCGTCTGCTTCAAGGGCGGACAGTAGTTGGGTGAAGCCTCGTATGGAATTTAATAACCTTTAGCTATACACCTCCATACCCTCTATTGGCCCCTTGAGGACGATGGTGTAGCTGTTTGACCAAGAGGTTTGAACACTCTGAGGATGTACTGTAGCTGTTTGACCAAGAGGTTTGAACACTCTGAGGATGTACTGTAGCTGTTTGACCAAGAGGTTTGAACACTCTGAGGATGTACTGTAGCTGTTTGACCAAGAGGTTTGAACACTCTGAGGATGTACTGTAGCTGTTTGACCAAGAGGTTTGAACACTCTGAGGATGTACTGTAGCTGTTTGACCAAGAGGTTTGAACACTCTGAAGATGTACTGTAGCTGTTTGACGAAGATGGTTTAACGTGACTCACACATTTCACACTAAATATCTCTGATCAAGACGCAACTTGTTCAATAAAATAAATAGGATTAAATCATATTAATATCTACACAATCATCCTAGGAAATAGCAAGTTGTTTATTATTATTTATTATTATTATTATTATTATTATTATTATTACTGGCGTTGTTGTTTTTGTTAATGTTGTTATCGTTGTTGTCCAGAAAATTCAGAATTCAGGTGTAAAGTTTGTTAATCACTTGGTCATAAATATTAATGGCAGGTACGGTACACCTGCCTCTCCTTATATACCTGTTCTATGTAACTCACCATGCTCTTAACCCATACTTTTATATTTTAGATTTTGTTTTTCATTTTAATTTCTTTTAATCTATATATCGAGTCATATATACATAGACTGGAAGACATATACAGGTAGGTGTTTCTCAGGCGATGGTTCAGTAAACATTGTCAGTGTTTCTTCTCGTCAACACACATGTTTTTCTTACAGTAATATTTCAGACATTATCGCTAATCTGAACAAACTGTAAAAACTTAGCGATCCTTTTTTTCTCATTTAAACTCACTCCTTGACGTCAATCATCATTCCTAATTGTGAAGAACAAAAAGAGAGACAGTTTTAGAGCAGTTAGAGAGAAGTGAGCAAGTAATTATAGGTAATGATGAAACGTAAACTGTGATAATACTTTCATTCATAACTTGTATTTGAGTGAATCATTAAATATCGATATAATTTCTGGATTATCTGAATTTTAAACTGCCAGCTTGTTTCACCGTAAGATTAAACACCATGACACCATCTGGGGGTTAGGTGAAGTTAGGTTAGTGTTGAGGTCGTTAAGGTGGGATAAATTTGAGGGGCTAATTTTCAGGTGATCTTAAAATCTTAAGCCATAAATTACCCATCACTTGAAGTAGCTACACAAGTCGCACGCACACACACACACACACACACACACACACACACACACACCGTCAGGTAAACAACAATCTCTCCAGTACAGTTTTTGTTCGCGTCTCGTCACCAAGTTAACTCACAGGTTCACTCTTAACTCTCATGAATGTTTCCGCAAATTATTCTCACGACTTGGATGTATCCCCTCATGTCACCAGCAGCCCGAGTTAAATGGTGGCCAGACATTATTACTAGTGCATTAAGAGTCTTCCTGGCCACATGGTCCTGTTATCTTTGTTTAGTATGAGGCAGTAAGTGGCGGCTGCTCTAGATAACGTGTTAGTTGAACCATCCTGTAAAACTCCTGGACATTTGCTCCACTTTCTGTTTTAGTATCACTGACGCTGAATGGTGTGGAAGTGGTGGGTGGTAATCTTTGCTCTTTTGGGTGATGGTTCTATCTGTAGCTGTCACGACAACCCGTTAAGACAGACGATGTTGATGCTACTGATAGAGAATTAAACACCACAAGTAGGCAGATTGACAATGTTCTTCCCAGCCTCTGAATAAAATGTTTATGGAGAAATAGTTTGAATAATTTTGAAACAAAACTAGTGAAGGTCTGGGACAAGCGAGTGGAAGGCATGAAAAAGAGATGGATCAGGGAGAAGGAGCAAGTAAGGAGTACAATGATAAAATGGACAAGTGTAGGTGAATGCACTCGGCCACACAAACATTTACTATCTGAATGGGACTTGATATCAGTGTGATCTGTTTATGTCTATACCAGATCTAAGACAGACCCGTCAACCAGCACTAGTAGCGAGACTGACATATCTTCAACAATTTATGCAGAAAGATGAATGGCTGCTCAGTCAGACAACAAGCTAGGTACAGTGATACGTCTCACAGTTAGATC
The DNA here is from genome assembly GCA_958450375.1 of Homarus gammarus. Classification (NCBI taxonomy): domain Eukaryota; kingdom Metazoa; phylum Arthropoda; class Malacostraca; order Decapoda; family Nephropidae; genus Homarus; species Homarus gammarus. The sequence goes on along the minus strand of CAUDMG010001597.1, from coordinate 3,024,198 downwards.
GTAGTGATATGTTTGTTAGTCGTGTGGACAATAAATCACGAGTTTATTATATCTACGACAGGCGCACGTCAGATGACTCTTACTTTCATAATAATAAGACGTGTGTGTGACTGTCAGCACCTCCAGGCAGGTCTTGTTACCAGGGTGCAGCAATTAAGAACGATTTAACTGGATTCGAGAAACATTCATACATGTATACATACAATCAACATCCACTGAAGACAACACTTATATCTGATGGGCTTCCTATCACTTATAAACATGACAGCTTTAAAATATTGCGATTGATATTAACTGAGAATTTTATGGGATTATTACTGCCAGATTCCGACGAATTCCATAATCATCATTCTGTTACTACTGGTCTGAGTTATGGCTTCTTGAACGTAGTTGTGACGCGACGGAAGATTGTGTCTAAATTTAGTGGCATGACTTGGTTTTATTATTTTTATTTGTCTACGCCAGGTGTGAGTAGAATTACCTGTACAAGTTCAGGTGTGTAAAAGATCCTCTGGGGAAAAACAACCGATCAGGAGGTAAGGTTAGTTAGCGGTTTAGGTTTGTTGTTCCAAGATGATAGATGGTGAAGGTGTCGTTGCCCGGCCTGTTAAGACGACGTTTGGAACACACATCTCGGGTTCACGTTAAGGAACTTACGAGAAAAAATCCAGGGATGAAATTTTACACGTCGATAAATGTATTGAGATAAACTTCGCATTATATCTCTAGATGTGGTTAAGCAAAGACACACACACACACATCCAAACTCACCAACAAACACACACGACACAGAAGCACAAACAGAAAATTTACCAGCAACTAATTGCGACAGGAGACCCAGGGAGCTTCCTACACTGTCTGCCAATCAGCTGACGCTTCAGTGTCGTGAAATAAACAGTTTGGGCGAGGAGAGGACCTCTTAAAACTGTCTTTACAGTGGCCCCAGTGATTGTTGGCGTGGCTATTGTTGGTTCCTCGTGGTCTGGTCCACGGGCCACCTTGTGGCCAGAGGTACAACATTAGTCTTAATATGCTCTTTTAATTTTAATATAATATGCTTACGAGTACGAGTCGGTAAATTATACACATATATATATATATATATATATATATATGGAGTTTAGTTTATATTATTTACAACACAGTGGCGACGGTCTTACCTTTAAGATAGGTATCCAAGTAGCGTTGAAATCCCCGTGAAACTTTTTTTTTTTTTTTAATTAAAAAATTTCCTCTTGATGAACAGTTTTTTCCACTTATTGTCTAGTCCACTTTAACTTCACTACACTGCACATGTGCGCCTTATATTTTCAGTCCTATAAATGATAATATTCCAACACTTTTATAAACTAGTTTCCCAAAAAAGTGTATATAAGGCTATATTAGTCACATTAAAATATACGTATCGATAAATCCAGAGCAGTTTTGGTTATATCTGTAACTCGAGTGACTAAGGTTCCGCGAGCCCAGTTAGTAGCGGTAGGAATTATATCAGAGAGTTACGATAAAGTCTGACTCGCTCCACGCGGTACTCCACATACACAGCGAGCAGCAGCGTGAGCACCTTGGCAGGTCTGGTCGGCGGGACGGTCGACACACGAATATCAAGCGAGGTGGTCGAGTGTTGGGGGGAAACCACGACGAAGCCGCCACTTTCACTCTCTGGCAGCCCGGGTGCTCCGCTGCCTCACTCACCCAGGTACTCCACTTAGACAAGCGGCTTCAAGGTCACCACCCACCCACACATGTACATACCTGTATCTATCTATCGATCTATTAATATTTTATATATATATATATATATATATATATATATATATATATATATATATATATATATATATATATATATATATTACCGTGTATTATCAATTTATCATAAACCAATTTTCAGTAAAAAAACAGTTATCAGTGAACAAAACCACATAAAAATGAACAAAACCACCTATAAGTGAACAAAACCACATAAAAATGAACAAAACCACCTGTAAGTGAAAAAAACCACCTATAAGTGAACAAACCACCTGTATGTGAACAAAACCACATAGAATTAAGCAAAACCACCTATAAGTGAACAAAACCACATAGAAGTGAACAAAACTATCTATAAGTGATTAAAACCACCTACAGTATACATGAACAAAACCACCTGTAAGTGAACAAAACCATCTATACGTGAACAAAACCACATATAAGTGAACAAAACCACATGGAAATGAACAAAACCACCTATAAGTGAACAACACCACCTATAAATGAACAAAACCATCTATAAGTGACCAAAACCATATAGAAGTGAACAAAACCACCTATAAGGGAACAAAACCACATAGAAGTGAACAAAACTATCTATAAGTGATCAAAACAACCTATACATGAACAAAACCACATAGAAGTGAACAAAACCATATAAAAGTGAACAAAACTATCTATAAATGAACAAAACCACCAATAAGTGAACAAAGCCATCTATAAGTGAACAAACCCATCTATAAGTGAACAAAACCACCTATAAGTGAACAAAACCGTCTATCAGTGAACAGAATCATCTATCAGTGAACAGAACTTGCTATCAGTGAACAGAACCATCTAGCAGTGAACAGAACCATGTATAAGAACAGAACCATCTATCAGTGAACAAAACCATCTTTAAGTGAACAGAACTATCCATTAGTGAACAGAACCATCTAACAATAAACAGAACCATCTATCAGTGAACAGAACCATCTATCAGTGAACAGAACAATCTATCAGTGAACAGAACCATCTAGCAGTGAACAGAACCATGTATAAGAACAGAACCATCTATCAGTGAACAGAACCACGTATCAGTGAACAGAACCATCTAGCAGTGAACAGAACCATGTATAAGAACAGAACCATCTATCAGTGAACAAAACCATCTATCAGTGAACAGAACCATCTATCAGTGAACAAAACCATCTATAAGTGAACAGAACTATCCATTAGTGAACAGAACCATCTATCAGTGAACAGAACTATCTATCAGTGAACAGAACCATCTATCAGTGAACAGAACTATCTATCAGTGAACAGAATCATTTTATCAGTGAACAGAACAATCTATCATTGGAGAGAACCACCTATTAGTGAACAGAACCATCTGTGAGTGAACAGAACCATCTATCAGTGAAGAGAACCATCTATCAGTGAACAGAACTATCTATCAGTGAACACAATCATCTATTAGTGAACAGAACCATCTGTGAGTGAACAGAACCATCTATCATTGGACAGAACCATCTATCAGTGAGCAGAACCATCTATCAGTGAAGAGAACCATCTATCAGTGAACAGAACTATCTATCAGTGAACAGAACCATCTATATGTGAAAAAGAACCATCTATCAGTGAACAGAACCATCTATCAGTGAACAGAACTATCTATCAGTGAACACAATCATCTATCAGTGAAGAGAACCATCTATCAGTGAACAGAACTATCTATCAGTGAACAGAACCATCTATCAGTGAACAGAACTATATATCAGTGAACAGAACCATCTATATGTGAAAAAGAACCATCTATCAGTGAACAGAAACATCTATCAGTGAACAGAACTATCTATCAGTGAACACAATCATCTATTAGTGAACAGAACCATCTGTGAGTGAACAGAACCATCTATCATTGGACAGAACCATCTATCAGTGAGCAGAACCATCTATCAGTGAGCAGAACCATCTATCAGTGAAGAGAACCATCTATCAGTGAACAGAACTATCTATCAGTGAACAGAACCATCTATATGTGAACAGAACCATCTATATGTGAAAAAGAACCATCTATCAGTGAACAGAACCATCTATCAGTGAACAGAACTATCTATCAGTGAACACAATCATCTATCAGTGAAGAGAACCATCAATCAGTGAACAGAACCATCTATCAGTGAACAGAACTATCTATCAGTGAACAGAACTATCTATCAATGAACAGAACCATCTATCAGTGAACAGAACTATCTATCAGTGAACAGAACCATCTATATGTGAAAAAGAACCATCTATCAGTGAACAGAACCATCTATCAGTGAACAGAACTATCTATCAGTGAACACAATCATCTATCAGTGAACAGAACTATCTATCAGTGAACAGAACCATCTATCAGTGAACAGAACACTCTATAAAAACAGAATCATCTATCAGTGAACAGAACCATCTATATGTGAAAAAGAACCATCTATCAGTGAACAGAACCATCTAACAGTGAACAGAACTATCTATCAGTGAACATAACCATCTATCAGTGAACAGAACCATCTATCAGTGAACAGAACTATCTATCAGTGAACAGAACCATCTATCAGTGAACAGAACCATCTATCAGTGAACAGAACCATCTATCAGTGAACAGAACTATCTATCAGTGAACAGAACCTTCTATCAGTGAACAGAACTATCTATCAGTGAACAGAACCATCTATATGTGAAAAAGAACCATCTATCAGTGAACAGAACCATCTATCAGTGAACAGAACTATCTATCAGTGAACACAATCATCTATCAGTGAAGAGAACCATCTATCAGTGAAGAGAACCATCTATCATTGGACAGAACCATCTATCAGTGAACATTACTATCTATCAGTGAACAGAACCATCTATCAGTGAACAGAACCAGTTATCAGTGAACCGAACCATCTATCAGTGAACAGAACCATCTATTAGTGAACAGAACCATCTATTAGTAAACAGAACCATCTATCAGTGAACAGAACCATCTATCAGTGAACAGAACCATCTATCAGTGAACAGAACTATCTATGAGTGAAGATAACCATCTATCATTCGACAGAACTATCTATCAGTGAACAGAACCATCTATCAGTGAACAGAACCATCTCTCAGTGAACAGAACTATCTATCAGTGAACAGAACCATCTATCAGTGAACAGAACCATCTATCAGTGAACAGAACCATCTATCAGTGAACATAACTATTTATCAGTGAACAGAACTATCTATCTGTGAACAGAACCATCTATTAGTGAACAGAACCATCTGTGAGTGAACAGAACTATCTATCAGTGAACAGAACCATCTATCATTGGCTAGAACCATCGGTGAGCAAACAGAACCATCTATAAAAACAGACCTATCTATCAGTGAACAGAACCATCTATCAGTGAGCAGAACCACGTATCAGTGAACAGAACTATCTATCAGTGAACAAAACCATCTATCAGTGAACAGAGCCATCTGTGAGTAAACAGAACTATCTAACCGTGAACAGGACCATTTATCAGTGAGCAGAACCATCTAGAAAAACTGAACCATCTATCAGTGAACAGAACCATCTATCAATAAACAGAACTATCTATCAGTGAACACAATCATCTATCAGTGAAGAGAACCATCTATCATTGAAGAAAACCATCTATATGTGAACAGAACCATCCATCAGTGAACAGAACCACGTATCAGTGAACATAACTATCTATCAGTGAACAGAACCATATATCAGTGAACAGAACCAGTTATCAGTGAACCGAACCATCTATCAGTGAACAGAACCATCTATTAGTGAACAGAACCATCTATCAGTGAACATAACTATCTATCAGTGAACAGAACCATCTATCAGTCAACAGAACCATCAATCAGTGAACAGAACTATCTATCAGTGAACAGAACCATCTATCAGTGAACAGAACCATCTATCAGTGAACAGAACCATCTATCAGTGAACATAACTATCTATCAGTGAACATAACTATTTATCAGTGAACAGAACTATCTATCAGTGAACAGAACCATCTATTAGTGAACAGAACCATCTGTGAGTGAACAGAACTATCTTTCAGTGAACAGAACCATCTATATGTGAACAGAACCATCTATCAGTGAACAGAACTATCTATATGTGAACAGAACTATCTATCAGTGAACAGAACCGTCTATCAGTGAACAGAAATATCTATCAGTGAACAGAACCATCTATTAGTGAACAGAACCATCTATTAGTAAACAGAACCATCTATCAGTGAACAGAACCATCTATCAGTGAACAGAACCATCTATCAGTGAACAGAACTATCTATCAGTGAAGATAACCATCTATCATTCGACAGAACTATCTATCAGTGAACAGAACCATCTATCAGTGAACAGAACCATCTCTCAGTGAACAGAACTATCTATCAGTGAACAGAACCATCTATCAGTGAACAGAACCATCTATCAGTGAACAGAACCATCTATCAGTGAACATAACTATTTATCAGTGAACAGAACTATCTATCAGTGAACAGAACCATCTATTAGTGAACAGAACCATCTGTGAGTGAACAGAACTATCTATCAGTGAACAGAACCATCTATCATTGGCTAGAACCATCGGTGAGCAAACAGAACCATCTATAAAAACAGACCTATCTATCAGTGAACAGAACCATCTATCAGTGAGCAGAACCACGTATCAGTGAGCAGAACTATCTATCAGTGAACAAAACCATCTATCAGTGAACAGAGCCATCTGTGAGTAAACAGAACTATCTAACCGTGAACAGGACCATTTATCAGTGAGCAGAACCATCTAGAAAAACTGAACCATCTATCAGTGAACAGAACCATCTATCAATAAACAGAACTATCTATCAGTGAACACAATCATCTATCAGTGAAGAGAACCATCTATCAGTGAAGAAAACCATCTATATGTGAACAGAACCATCTATCAGTGAACAGAACCATCTATCAGTGAACATAACTATTTATCAGTGAACAGAACTATCTATCAGTGAACAGAACCATCTATTAGTGAACAGAACCATCTGTGAGTGAACAGAACTATCTTTCAGTGAACAGAACCATCTATATGTGAACAGAACCATCTATCAGTGAACAGAACTATCTATATGTGAACAGAACTATCTATCAGTGAACAGAACCATCTATATGTGAACAGAACTATCTATCAGTGAACAGAACCGTCTATCAGTGAACAGAAATATCTATCAGTGAACAGAACCATCTATTAGTGAACAGAACCATCTGTGAGTGAACAGAACTACCTATCAGTGAACAGAACCATCTATCAGTGAGCAGAACCACGTATCAGTGAACAGAACTATCTATCAGTGAACAAAACCATCTATCAGTGAACAGAGCCATCTGTGAGTAAACAGAACTATCTAACCGTGAACAGGACCATTTATCAGTGAGCAGAACCATCTAGAAAAACTGAACCATCTATCAGTGAACAGAACCATCTATCAATAAACAGAACTATCTATCAGTGAACACAATCATCTATCAGTGAAGAGAACCATCTATCAGTGAACAGAACCATCTATTAGTGAACAGAACCATCTATATGTGAACAGAACCATCTATCAGTGAACAGAACCATCTATCAGTGAACAGAACTATCTATCAGTGAACAGAACCGTCTATAAGTGAACAGAAATATCTATCAGTGAACAGAACCATCTATATGTGAACAGAACTATCTATCAGTGAAGATAACCATCTATCATTGGACAGAACTATCTATCAGTGAACAGAACCATCTATCAGTGAACAGAACCATCTATCAGTGAACAGAACCATCTATATGTGAACAGAACCATCTATCAGTGAACAGAACCATCTATCAGTGAACAGAAATATCTATCAGTGAACAGAACCATCTATATGTGAACAGAACCATCTATCAGTGAACAGAACCATCTATCAGTGAACAGAAATATCTATCAGTGAACAGAACCATCTATCAGTGAACAGAAATATCTATCAGTGAACAGAACCATCTATATGTGAACAGAACCATCTATCAGTGAACAGAACTATCTATCAGTGAACAGAACCGTCTATCAGTGAACAGAAATATCTATCAGTGAACAGAACCATCTATATGTGAACAGAACCATCTATCAGTGAACAGAACCATCTATCAGTGAACAGAACTATCTATCAGTGAGCAGAACCACGTATCAGTGAACGGAACTATCTATCAGTGAACAAAACCATCTATCAGTGAACAGAGCCATCTGTGAGTAAACAGAACTATCTAACCGTGAACAGGACCATTTATCAGTGAGCAGAACCATCTAGAAAAACTGAACCATCTATCAGTGAACAGAACCATCTATCAATAAACAGAACTATCTATCAGTGAACAAAACTATCTATCAGTGAACAGAACACTCTATAAAAACAGAATCATCTATCAGTGAACAGAACTATCTATCAGTGTACAGAAACATCCGTGAGTGAACTGAACAATCTCTATTGGCAAAGAGTTTAATTCGCATTAAATTATATGCATTTTCTGTGTCTTAAGTCGCGTTTAAAATCCCCAAATTCGCCAAAACTTTCGTTAGTTCATAAACAAATCCACAAATTCACCAAATGTTTCTGAAAGTTTATAAAAATCACCAAATCTGCATTAATTCCCAGAGTTTGGCCCACAAATATATATTTAATGATAAATTATATCATTTCACAGACAAATGTGTGAATTTGTAGTATTTTTTTTTAATTCGCAATAAAATATATATAAATTTTTGTTCTGTGGTTCTGTCTGTCTGTTTCCCCAAAATAATTCGAGAATGAGATTGATAAATTGCACCAAACTTAATATTTTTGATAACCATGTCATAAAATTCATCCGGTAAGCACCAAACTTTACCAGATTTTACGACGGTATAAGACCCCGCAATAACAACACAAATTGTGTTTAAAAAGTGCTTGGTATTTTTCGGGGGTTAAAGAAAATAATGAAGAGACAGTCTGTATCTGTGTTAAGATACAACAACAGTATCACGAGCTACATACTCACCCTCTCTAGGTTACGGTTCACGGGAATTGTTTACAGCCGCTAGGAGAATGTTCCACAATTGCTATTGTTAGTCTCACTATTACCAGTGTTATTGTCAATATAATTATCAAAAATATAATTAGTTCATTAATATAACCATAATTATAATTACAATTGAAATTATTAATATTTCAATTATGATCACTATTATTAACATGGATTTTTGTTAACCCAAAAGACGTTTATTTTATAGATTATTAATCAATTATTCAGTCATACTTAACGTCACTACTAATTATACCTTCACTTAATTTGCACAAAACCGAAGAGTATCTAAATTCAAAAATAATTCACATGAAAGAATTAATTTCTCACGAAGTCGATCAATCACCAGGAGTCAAGAGTACAAGTCTCGTGTGTGTGTGTGTGTGTGTGTGTGTGTGTCCATCATCCTCATCCTCACCACAGTTTTCCCGTGATCAGTCAGGGTTCATTTATTTTACGACGCCTTCCGTTGCCACACTCCAAACACCACTGTAAACTGGAACACCTCAGCTCCATGTTTATCGAAGGCGGAAGCGACTGAGAGAGTGTGACTTTCTCGTGGTCCCTCACTGGCATCATTTATTGTCCATTTGATATTAACCTAAGGCTCATTTTCGAGGAAGGAGTAAGGATTTGGTTAGGTTAAGTTTGGGATGGTTTGGTTTGACTTTAGATTAAATTGGTTAAGTTAGATTAAGGATTAGTTAGGTTAGATGAGGTTAGTTTAGGTTTGGTGAGGTGAGGTTAGGTTAGGTTAGGTTAGGTTAGGATAGTGACTGGTTCGGTTAGGGATTGGCTAGGTTAGTTATGGTTAGGAACTAGTTAGGTTAGGTTAGGTAAGGTTAGGTACTAGTTTGGCTATGTTAGGTTAGATTAGGGGCAAGTTAGGTCAGGTTAGGTTTGGGACAAGTTAGGTTATGTTAGATTAAGTTAAGCGTAAGTTGGGCCGAGTTAAGTTATACATTTGGGACAGATAAAACAAGTTATATTAAGTTAAAGGCAATTAGTGGATTAGTGAGACCCGATACCCATGTTAACGGGAGTCACCGCCAAACACAGTCACCGCCAAACACAGTCACCGCCCCACATACAGTCACCGCCACACAAAGTCACACCACACATACAGTCACCGCCGCACACAGTCATCGCCACACATACAGTCACCGCCACACACAGTCACCGCCACACACAGTCACACCACACATACAGTCACCGCCGCACACAGTCATCGCCACACATACAGTCACCGCCACACACAGTCACCGCCACACATACAGTCACCGCCACACATACAATCACACCACACATACAGTCACACCACATATACAGTCACCGCCACACATACAGTCACCGCCACTCAGAGTCACCGCCACTCACAGCCACACCACACATACAGTCCCCGCCACTCACAGTCACCGCCACTCACAGTCACACCACCCATACAGTCACCGCCACACACTGTCACCGTCACACACAGTCACCGCCACACACAGTCACCGCCACACATACAATCACCACCACACACAGTCACACCACACAGACAGTCACCGCTATTCACAGTTACCGCAACACACAGTCACACCACACATACAGTTACCGTCACACACAGACTCACCACACATACAGTCACCGTCACACAGTCACACCACACATACAGTCACCGCCACACACAGTCACCGCCACACAATCACACCACACACACAGTCGCCGCCACACACAGTCACCGCCCCACATACAGTCACCGCCACACACAGTCACACCACACATACAGTCACCGCCACACATACAGTCACCGCCACACATACAGTCACACCATACATACAGTCACCGCCACACACAGTCAGCGCCACGCACAGTCACCGATACACATACAGTCACCGCCACACATATAGTCACAGCCATACATACAGTCACCGCCACACACAGTCACACCACACATACAGTCACCGCCACACATACAGTCATCGACACACACAGTCACACCACACATACAGTCACCGCCACTCATACAGTCACCGCCACACATACAGTCACCGCCACACACAGTCATCGCCACACACAGTCATCGCCACACACAGTCACCGATACACATACAGTCACCGCCACACATATAGTCACACCACATATACAGGGACCTCCACACAGAGTCACACCACACATACCGTCACCGCCACACATACAATCACCGCCACACATACAATCACCGCCACATATACAGTCACCGCCACATACAGTCACCGCCACTCATACAGTCGCCGCCACACATACAGTCGCCGCCACACATACAGTCACACCACAAATTCAGTCACCGCCATACACAGTCACCGCCACACACAGTCACACCACACATACAGTCACCGCCCCACACAATTACCGCCACACACAGTCACACCACACATACAGTGACCGCCACACATACAGTCGCCGCCACACACAGTCACCGCCACACATACAGTCACCGCCACACATACAGTCACCGCCACACACAGTCACACCACACATTCAGTGACCGCCACACATACAGTCACCGCCACACACAGTCACACCACTCATACAGTCACCGCCACACACAGTCACACCACACATACAGTCACCGCCACACACACTCAGAGCCATACACAGTCACCGCCACACACAGTCACACCACACATACAGTCACCGCCACACACAGTCACCGCCACACACAGTCACACCACACACAGTCACACCACACATACCGTCACCGCCACACACACTCAGAGCCATACACAGTCACCGCCACAGACAGTCACACCACACACAGTCACACCACACACTCAGTGACCGCCACACATACAGTCACACCACACACAGTCACACCACTCATACAGTCACCGCCACACACAGTCACACCACACACTCAGTGACCGCCACACATAAAAGTCACCGCCACACACAGTCACACCACTCATACAGTCACCGCCACACACAGTCACACCACTCATACAGTCACCGCTACACACAATCACCGCCACACAAACGGTCACCGCCACACACAGTCACCGCCACACATAGAAGTGACCGCCACACACAGTCACCGCCAAACACACAGTCACACCACACATACAGTCACCGCCACACACAGTCACCGCCACACACAGTCACACCACACATACAGTCACCGCCACACACAGTCACACCACACATACAGTCACCGCCACACATACAGTCACCGCCACACGCAGTCACCGCCACGCATACAGTCACCCCCACACACAGTCACCGTCACACACAGTCATCGCCACATACAGTCACACCACACATACAGTCACCGCCACACACAATTACCGCCACACACAGTCACACCACACATACAGTGACCGCCACACACAGTCACACCACACATACAGTGACCGCCACACACAGTCACCGCCAAACACACAGTCACACCACACATACAGCCACCGCCACACACAGTCACCGCCACACATACAGTCACCGCCACACACAGTCACCGCCAAACACACAGTCACACCACACATACAGTCACCGCCACACATACAGTCACCGCCACACATACAATCACCGCCACACATACAATCACCGCCACATACAGTCACCGCCACTCATACAGTCGCCGCCACACATACAGTCGCCGCCACAAATTCAGTCACCGCCATACACAGTCACCGCCACACACAGTCACACCACACATACCGTCACCGCCACATACAGTCACACCACACATACAGTCACCGAAACACACAATCTCCGCCACACACAGCCACACCACACATAGTCACCGCAACACATACGGTCACCGACACACATACAGTCACCGACACACATACAGTGACCGCCACACATACAGTCACCGCCACACACAGTCACCCCCACACACAGTCACCCCGCCACACACAGTCACCGTCACACACAGTCGCACCACACATACAGTCACACCACATATACAGTCACCGCCACACATACAGCCACCGCCACACATACAGTCACCGCCACACATAGAGTCACACCACACATACAGTCACCACCACACAGTCACACCGACACACACCGTCACACCAAACAAACAGACACCGCCACACACGGTCACACCACACACACAGTCACCGCCACACACAGTCACACCACACACACAGTCACCGCCACCCACAGTCACACCAGACATACAGTCACCCCCACACACAGTCACCGTCACACACAGTCATTGCCACATACAGTCACCGCCACACACAATTACCGCCACACATACAGTCGCCGCCACACACAGTCACACCACACATACAGTCACCGCCACACACATTCACCGCCACACACAGTCACACCGCCACACACAGTCACACCACACACTCAGTGACCGCCACACACAGTCACCCCACACACTGTCACCGTCACACACAGTCACTGCCACACACAGTCACCGCTGCACACAGTCACCGCCACACACAGTCACCGCCACACACAGTTACACCGCCATACACAGTCACACCGCCAGACACAGTCACCGCCACACATACAGTCACCGCCACACATACAGTCACCGCCACACACAGTCACCGCCACACACAGTCACCGCCACACACACAGTCACCGCCACATACAGTCACCGCCACACACAGTCACCTCCACACACAGTCACACCACACATTCAGTCACCGCCATACACAGTCACCGCCACACACAGTCACACCACACATACAGTCACCGCCACACACAGTCACCGGCACACACGGTCACACCACACACAGTCACACCACTCATACAGTCACCGCCACACACAGTCACACCACACATACAGTCACCGCCACACACAGTCACTGCCATACACAGTCACCGCCACACACAGTCACACCACACATACAGTCACCGCCACACACAGTCACCGTCACACCACACACAGTCACACCACACATACCGTCACCGCCACACACAGTCACACCACACACTCAGTGGCCGCCACACATACAGTCACCGCCACACACAGTCACACCACTCATACAGTCACCGCCACACACAGTCACACCACACATACAGTCACCGCCACACATACGGTCACCGCCACACACAGTCACCGCCACACATACAGTGACCGCCACACACAGTCACCGCCAAACACACAGTCACACCACACATAAAGTCACCGCCACACATACAGTCACCGCCACACGCAGTCACCGCCACGCATACAGTCACCGCCACACACAGTCACCGCTACACACAGTCACACCACACACAGTCACCGCCACACATACAGTCACCGCCACACATACAGTCACCGCCACACGCAGTCACCGCCACACATACAGTCACCCCCACACACAGTCACCGTCACACACAGTCATCGCCACATACAGTCATCGCCACACATACAGTCACCGCCACACACAGTCACACAACACATACAGTCACCGCCACACACAGTCACCGCCACACACAGTCACGCCACACACAGTCACACCACACATACAGTCACCGCCACACACTGTCACACCACATATACAGTCACCGCCACACACAATCACACCACACACAGTCACCGCCGCACACAGTCACCGCCACACACAGTCACACCACACATACAGTCCATCACTGAAAACCGAACTACATTATTGATCAGAAAAACGGACCCGGAAACAGTCAAAATTGTGTGTGTGTGTGTGTGTGTGATGGAAATTTCAATTATTGTAATGGTGATTATATTTGAGAAGTGTAATTGAAAAATATAATAATAACAACAATAATAATAATAATAATAATAATAACAACAACAACAACACAAACCATAACATCAAAAATAGCAACAATACGAGTATTAACAACTTTAACAAAACCATTATTAAAATCACGAAACTTGTAATTACAAAAACACACATGACTAAATAAAACTAAAAACAAAACACCAATGAGCATTAAGAAATATACCTAACAATGAATACAACAAATAAAAACAATCAAATCAACAAATAGACCAAACAAGAGTAAATAAAGTGGTATTGAGTCACTCTGGGGCAATACGTGGTGGTGACTAGCGAGAGGTAGTCAGCCAACACACAAGATATCAATGGCTTACTGTACAAAGTGAACTCGTTAGTAATATCCTGCATTGCGCACAGTACACACCACCTCTTTGGTGTATTGGGGTTATAGTGACCACCAACACAACAATAACAACTACCTCCATAACAACCATTGCCACCATCATTACCACTAACACCATCTCCACTCACAAACCACAACAAAAGCAGGTTAACAATACATACAGATTTAGATATAAAAGCCATTGTTTATTGTGATGGTGAATGTTCAGCCAGAATAAATATGAAGTAAAGTGATGCCATTCTGAGTTATATCAACCAGGAAAAAAATTAAAAGAAAAGATGTATATATAAGAACACCTCCGTTAAGGAACAATTTAGTTATAAGTACCGAGTATATCAGTAATGTTACGGTATATATGTTTGGTAACGAAGTGTGTCATTGGAATATGGAAACGGGAGAGAAGTATTAGAGAAGATACGGGATTTTTGACCTACTGTATGAACAGGGTAGTTACTAGTCGTCATCAGTATCGTCTGTAGCGAGGCTCTGTTGATAATTAACTCATAAACCCGCTAAAAAGGAGACACAATCACCCCCACAACAATCTACCGTAACGCGTATAGGCAGTACAAATGTGTAATAAATTTGCCGTCAATCATTTCGTGGTTTGTTAAAGACGTCCGTAGCGCCATTAGGTAGGGCAAGAGATCCTTAAAATAACAAAAGAATCAGTTTAACATAAAATATTCTAGAGAACCTTTACTCAAGCACAGTACAACACTGCACAGAGCCAGGTGTCTCTGCTAAATACCAAACAAATTAACTAAAGATTTGTCGAGCCACCAACCTAAAACAGCACAACACAACACAACACATATATATATCAAATACACAAAAATGCTTCAAGTTTGAAAGTTATCCGTCGAGACGTTCTTACTATTTCGTCCGGAAGTGACTAACGGAGCTGATGTATTATGTGTACCCCTGAATAGTGATTCTTAAACGCTACACTGTCTCACGCACCTGGCGTGTGGGAACCAGAAATTGCAGCTGCTGTAGGTGGCGGTGTTGAGTGCCAGGGGCGGGTATCAGATGCCGGAGGAGGAGCAGGTGACGGGGAGACGCGGGGGAAGGAAAACGAGACCATCTGGGTAATGGTCTGTCACTTTCTTCTCGTTCCCGTGAACCACCAAGCGACGCTAATGAGAAACCAATCACGGGGTCATTATCTTCTGGCGATGATGTGCTTAATCTCAAGGTTGTATCAGTAAGGTTCCTTTTCTCTCTCGCTATGATCTCTGTGTCAAGTTTACCGATAGTGACTGTGACGATTACGTTGCGCCAGCCTAGCAGTGTGACGAGGGAGTTTTAGCCCAGGTAATTAACTCCCTGCTGTTCAAGAATTGGGTCACGATCGAAAGGTAACGTTATGAGTTCTGTCACCTGCAATTGCGAAGGTGTGTTGTTGATAGTTAACGGCAGATTGAGCAATGATGAACGTAATGTTGCGTGAGAAAGATCATATTGCTAGCTCGGGTCATTGACTGATGACAAACATTACAAACTGTAACTGGCAGTCCAAGAGCACCAACACTTTATAGACGATCAGTGGTCAACGATCATTAACCCAGGAACAACAGAACTGTGGTTAATGAATGTCATCTGTACATGTTGCAGTATGTAGTAATGTAACACTCTCTAGAATTCCAGATAGTAAAGCAACCAGGAAGTGTGCCAGTGTGTGTTTGAGAGAAGACGTGAAAATCTTGATCCAGGGAAACAGGTTCTACCACTGATCCACTTAAACTGGCTGTGGGCATGACAGAGAAGCACCAACAGGATGTACTTGGTGTGTCAGGGGGAGACAGACGGGGGCGAGGGGGAGCACTAGCCAGGTGTTTTCCTCTAGTTACGACCATCATTGTCGTCATTACCGGCACACGACACCTATAAGTGTGACGCCACTGAACCTGTACTGTACGCCGAGTTGAAGCCATATAAATATACTTGGCCGAAAAAGATAGATAAACACGTGAATTGATGGATGATTTCTGTTAAACTTTGCGGCAGATGTACTGTATTAAACTTTGAGATAGATGTACTAAACTTTGTGACAAATGTATTAAACTTTGCGATAGGTGTAATAAACTTTGCGACAGATGTATTAAACTTTGTGACAAGTGTATTAAACTTTGACAAATGTATTCAACTTTGCGTTAGGTATATTAAACTTTGAGACAGATATACTGTATTAAGCTTTGCATCAGGTATATTAAACTTTGCGACAGATGTACTGTATTAAACTTTACGGCAGGTGTAATAAACTTTGCGACAGATGTACTGTATTAAACTTTGCGTTAGGTGTATTAAACTTTGCGACAGATGTACTGTATTAAACTGTGCGTCAGGTGTATTAAACTTTGCGATAGATGCACTGTATTAAAATTGCGTTAGGTGTACAAAACTTTGCGTCAGGTGTATTAAGTGTCTCACGAGTTTGACTTTTTTGAAACATTTGATTTTTTTTTTTTTTTTTTTTTTACGGGTATTATCCCACCCGGGCACAGGTCACTAACCCACATCGGGCCTGGGGGTAATAATAATAATAATAATAATAATAATAATAATTCATAGTAAATAAAATATATAAAAAATACAAAAATAAAAATAAAATAAAATAATAATGATAACAATAATAACAACACTGTAATAATAATAATAATAATAATAACAACACTGTAATAATAATAATAATAATAATAATGATAATGATAATGATAATAATAATAATAATAATAATAATAATAAAGAACCATAAAGAAATAAAAAATAAAAAAAAAAAGATCAAAAGTGAGAAATAATATAATGTACATAATTTGTTTTGTCAAAGTAAGAGAAACAATTGAGACCCTGCAATTGTGTGTAAATGAGGCAGAGTCAGATCAGCAACCTGGGACTTGGTCACAACTTTTGTAATACCATATGGCAGCAGGGTCTACCATTAGACAACACATTATGCTTCCAATATCTTCCCAGGCGGTAGTACCTCCCTGTATGATAGCTGCCTACTACAGTAGACGACTTCTGTCTAAGACATTCTAGTGGCGATTCTCCAAGAAAAAAAGTTAAGTAGCCCAGTAAGACGTGTTTCTACATCTCAAAGCACCTAAACACCCCCTGCCTGACCGCCTTCACCTCACACACCTACGAAAAATCCATCACTCAGAGCCGCTGGACTGACACGTTTCACGACTGAACCTCACCGAAAGTGGCCGTGGCAGGCTCCCGGGTCTGATACAACAATAACTTTCTTTGTTTTTCTGGCGAGGCGGTGGTGTAGGGCAGGGTGGTAGTTTGTTGACCCGGGGAGTAAGGATGTGGCCCTGGTGCACGCACACACACACACCTCAGCTGTTTTTGCGTCACAATTTGACATCTAGGAATTTACTAATTTCATCCTCTCAGGTTGTCGACAGAGTGAGGCTGTTTATATTTTCATCTATTTGCATCATCTTTCTAATCAACTTGGATGACGTCATTTGGCTGCGTCATCTTAGTTACGTCATTCATGTGAATTAACCCATCGACGCCAATTGATTGAATAAATCGCCTTATATTATCCATCCGAGTCAATCATATTACATCACACAGTTCAGTGTGACCTTTATTTTTATCATTACTTGACACATGTTAGTTGAGGCTACTTTAGGTTGTTTATTTCCAACACCATGAGATGTATGAGCCTAACACGTGAACTAATTCACTGATCTATTCATTGTCCGGCCGTTGTGTACTGTACTTGTCACATCACCTTTGGTACTGTCCAGTCTACAACGTAATTATGTACCCACAAGTAGTTTCCGAGATTCTCGTGCAGACACACAGACAACTTCTTTGTTTTATATAGATATAGATCATCACTACATATAACACCACCCATCATCACTACATACAACAACATCCGTCATCACTATAGATCGGTAAAGTAGTTTCCCAGATTCTCGTGAGGACATACATACAAACAGACAGACTTCTTTGTTTTATATATATAGATAGCAGAAACGCCGCCCTCCGGGCGGCTCTTTCGCTAGGCCACGGTGTGAAATATCGTACGTTTGGCATGCCTCGTTAGAATGGACTACCTACCTACCTACCTTGTTAGAATGGACAGCCTAGAAAAGATAGAGATCAAAGAAATGTAAGCTGTAATGAATGAGAGCATAAGGATAAAATTAGCTATAATACATGGGAAGGGATACGACTTTTCATCATTTGTGTGGTGTAACGGATGGAGGTTAAATGCAGAGAAAAGTAAACCATAATGAAAGAGAATCTAAGGATCAAAATAGCTGTAAATCATAGGAGGGAATACGACTTTTCTACGTGTATGTGTGTCGGGGCTGTGTCAGATCCGGTTGGTTGGAGTTTTTTTGAGATCACTACATATAACACCATCCATCATCACTACATATAACACCATCCATCATCACTACATATAACACCATCCATCATCACTACATATAACACCATCCATCATCACTACATATAACACCACCCATCATCACTACTTATAACACCATCCATCATCACTACATATAACACCATCCATCATCACTACATATAACACCATCCATCATCACTACATATAACACCATCCATCATCACTACATATAACATCATCCATCATCACTACAGATGGGTAAAGCAGTTTCCGAGATTCTCGTGCGGACACACAAACACACAGACATACTTCTTTGTTTTATGTATATATATATATATATATAGATATACACCACGTTAACAACTTCTGCTGGTTATAATTTTTTATTTAGACAGAAGGTGATTTAAGGGAAGGCTACAGAGTGACAGGCTGGGTCAGGAAGTGATCGGAAAGAGAGCAACAAGAAAAAAATAACGGAAAAAAGTATCAGTGGTAGAATAAATTTACTGGAAAAAGTATCAGCATATATACAAGCACTTTATTGATAAAATACACATTAATACATTATTCTAGTACAGTAGGTAAGGTATCCTGAAGGTGGTGAGGAGGTTTCTTTAGTGTCTGGAGGTGTTGACAACTTCTGGAGGCAGGGAGGGAGGTGTTCATAAGCTGCTGAAGTAGTAGTCGGGTCTTCAACTTCTGAAGGTTAGGTTAGGTTAGGATAGGATATGATTGTTTAGGTTAGGTTAGGTAGGTTTAGGTTAGGGTAGGTTAGTAGTTTAGGTTTGGATAGGTTTGGTTTGGTTATGCTGTTTAGGATTGAATAGGTTAGGTTAGGTTAGGTTAGGTTGGCAGCACAAAGATGTAACTAGGTAGTTTGGACGAAACCATCTATTTACTGATAGTTTACTTACTGCTTCTTTATTTCCTGTTATTTTTTTCCTTTACTTTTTTCCCTGTTTCTTTCCTACCTTCGGGTCAGGCAGGTGTATGTGAGCCACAATGAGCTATTTTAAGATGACAGGAACTGGATTTAAAAAAAAAAAGTATATAGCTTACGGCTGGACACTGATCCTGCCATAACACAGACACCCACATCCCTAGACCTTAACACCTTGGTGAACTGAACGACAAAGTTAACCGAGACGGGAAGCGAGTGGTATTTTCCTAATATTTAAAAGTTATCTGAAGTAAGAAAAAATGACCTAGTGAACAGTTCTTAATAAGCCCGGTAGGTGAAGCATCACTAACAAAAAAAACTAGTCAGTAAAGTGTGAAACCTGAGTTAGAGTGACCTGCTTGTGAGGAGCTGTTGCCATAGTGATCACATTTGTGCTCTCTTCCATCAAGGTTCCTCCCTAATTACTGTATGTCTGAGTAGTGAACATTCATTCCTCTCTCTCTCTCTCTCTCTCTCTCTCTCGGCGATCAAATCACACTAAACATATTACACGGTTCTGAGGAACTATTGTGCTAAATTTTAAGCAAACCACAACACTGTCGAGATGACTTCCGGACACACTAACCCGCTAAACCCGGAGGAAATTAGTGGCCAAAGCAACCACCAGCCAACACCGTCCCAGAGGAAGAGGCTGAACACCTTCACGTCAACAACTATCACCAGCCAACACCGTCCCAGAGGAAGAGGCTGAACACCTTCACGTCAACAACTATCACCAGCCAACACCGTCCCAGAGGAAGAGGCTGAACACCTTCACGTCAACAACTATCACCAGCCAACACCGTCCCAGAAGAAGAGGCTGAACACCTTCACGTCAACAACTATCACCAGCCAACACCGTCCCAGAGGAAGAGGCTGAACACCTTCACGTCAACAACTATCACCAGCCAACACCGTCCCAGAAGAAGAGGCTGAACACCTTCACGTCAACAACTATCACCAGCCAACACCGTCCCAGAGGAAGAGGCTGAACACCTTCACGTCAACAACTATCACCAGCCAACACCGTCCCAGAGGAAGAGGCTGAACACCTTCACGTCAACAACTATCACCAGCCAACACCGTCCCAGAGGAAGAGGCTGAACACCTTCACGTCAACAACTATCACCAGCCAACACCGTCCCAGAGGAAGAGGCTGAACACCTTCACGTCAACAACTATCACCAGCCAACACCGTCCCAGAAGAAGAGGCTGAACACCTTCACGTCAACAACTATCACCAGCCAACACCGTCCCAGAGGAAGAGGCTGAACACCTTCACGTCAACAACTATCACCAGCCAACACCGTCCCAGAAGAAGAGGCTGAACACCTTCACGTCAACAACTATCACCAGCCAACACCGTCCCAGAGGAAGAGGCTGAACACCTTCACGTCAACAACTATCACCAGCCAACACCGTCCCAGAAGAAGAGGCTGAACACCTTCACGTCAACAACTATCACCAGCCAACACCGTCCCAGAGGAAGAGGCTGAACACCTTCACGTCAACAACTATCACCAGCCAACACCGTCCCAGAGGAAGAGGCTGAACACCTTCACGTCAATATATTAAGAGTTTTCCGTTGAGGGCAAATCTGGAAACTTGTTCTGGTGGTGTCGTGAAGAAACAACAGTGCAGAAAAAAAAAAACGAGTAAAAAAGAATGCTCTTCAACAGTGAACACACAAATATCATTATGGTGTATGTCTCACGGCCACTGCACACACACACACACACACACACACACACACACATACACACACGAGCACGTACTGATTGATATAAGAACAGCCAGTCCCAACCATTGTAAAAATTAGTAACAACTCGTAGTCAACCAGTGTGTTCACTCACAGCCAATATTATCTTTTGGCACTGTTACGAAGTTGAAATGCCCTGTAGTGTGACCTTGTGCCCACCTTGTTATCTCACATCATATTTGTAGCACTTATGTTACTTGTATATTATTTGTCAATCAAGTGATACGTTCTCCAATTATGTAACTGTATATTTTCAGCCTTCCTTCAATAAACCGCTAATAAACATAAACATAAACATAAAATAATAAAAATAATAAAAATAATAAAAATAAAAATAAAAATAAAAATAATAATAAAAATAGTAATAAAAATAATAAAAATAATGATAATGATAATGATAATAATAATAATTATTATTATTATTATTACACGCACGTACGCACGCACGTACACACTTATTTACTTCTACTTTGCTGTCTCTCGGAATGGAATATACCGATCATCCAGCTATGATACAATGATACGAGTTATTGAAGATGTCACCTTCGTTGGTGAGCTCTGAGGAGACTCGAGAGGCCGATACGGGATCGGCAGGGTCGTTCACAGATGTTACACGTGTGGAGGGCTATATCTACTGCGGGAGGGACGGCGGCAGCATCTTTCCGGCGCAGCGCTTGTCTGCCTTGGTATGCAGTCTGGCTAATTCGAAAGTATTGACACTTCGTGTGGTGCTTCTCCAAGCGCTACGGTGTGGAGTAAATAGTAATCGTCTCCCAGGTGAGAGGGCCGATTTGACAGTTTTTCAGGTTTGTCTTAAGACTATCCTTGCACATTTTCTGTTGCCCGTCAGCGTTACGTTTACTATTCGTTAAGTGGCTGTAAAGTAGCAGCTTTGGCAGTCTACTGTGGTCCATGTGGGTAACATGGCCAGTCCAACGTAGTTATTCATGGATAATGGTAGCCTTGATGCTCCTACAGTTGGTATCAGCGAGAATAGTGGCATTTGTTCTCTTGTCTTCCCAGCGAACTCAGAGGATGGAACGTAGACTACATTGGTGAAAGTTTTCAAGTGCCTTGAGGTGCCTCCTGTAAGTGACCCATGTCTCGCTGCCATATAGCAGAGTGGGGAAGGGAGGACCACTGCTCGATATACGTGCAATTTTGTAGATAATTTCATCTCCTTACAGCTGAAGACACGGGTATGGAGTCTGCCAAAGGATTGAGATGCATATCTGATCCGATGTTGAATCTTTTCATCGGTGTCTGCAATGGTGGACAGGTGGGAGCCGAGATACTGAAAGTGTGTAACATTAAAAAGGGTCGTACCATTAAGATGGATGGATGGTGGAGGTGTGGTTGAACCAGGGGACGGTTGAAAGAGAATCCGAGTTTTATGTACACCCACTGAAAATATATTCGTCATCCGTGTCATATTGTATCACGGCGTAAGGGTACCGAATATTTTTTTAGTGGGTGTACGTGTTTATATAAATGCTTACGACCACAAGGGTGCAGATAGTTATACAGAGGTACACCCAATAAAAAGTTATTCGGCACCCTTACTGCGTGATACAATATGACACGGGTGCCGAATATATTTTTAGTGGTGCACATTCACCTCAGGGCCGAAGTGTACATGCACATCTGCGTAGGTGTTTAGGATCTCCTGTGAGTCACGTTCAGTGACTCCTGTCTGGAGTCGTCCTATGTTAAAAAGTCCCTTCATCCGGTACTGGATATCAACCCCGCTGGCTAAATTGCCACTTGCACGAGTAAGGAAGGCAGCCAAGAATATGGAAAAGAGAGTTGGTGCTAGTACACATCTTGCCAGCTACGGACAGCAGCGATCTCCCTTGTTCTTATAAATATTGACGATGGAGGCGTCTTTAAGAGCTTGGGGGATTTCCTTCTTTTCCAATATATTCTCCAGGAGAGAGTAGAGACGGATGGTAAACAGAGGTCCTCCTGCTTTATACACCTCGGCTGGGATTCCATCAACCCTTGTGGCTTTGTTATTTTTCATCTGTTTGATGGCAGTAGCTACCTCATCCAGGGATGGAGGATAGGTGAGGTGGGTCAGCTCTGGGTGCTGAGGGACCTGCTGGGTGGTCAGAACATTCACATCGGTGTTTTGGTTGAACAGCAAATAGTAGTTCTCCTTCCAGAGCTGACGGATTCCCAAAAAACTTGAAACTCAGTAGGTGTCGTAGGTCGATCTACTGTAGATAGTTGCTCGTCTTGTTCACTCCACTTACTAGTCAACACTCTAATATTACGGCTTTTATTGATTACTACAAAGGTTTCTTACGCTCGGTCAGATGTATGTATGTATGAAAATTTTCCAACTTCCTGTCTAATGAAAGTTAAGCTTATAGGTCAGGTTTAGTAATGTGTGGTGAGTGGTGTGTAGCAAGTCACAGCCCCCTTGTGTCTCCTCTCAGCGCTTGACCAGGAAGGTGCTCCTCATGTGTCCACCCTCCCCCCCCCTCCTCTTCCTCCTACACCCCCTTCCTGGCATCATGTAACAGTGCATGACAGGAAGGTGCTCCTCAAGTTACCACCACCTCCCCCCCCCCTTCTCTCCCTCCCTCCTTGCTATCATGTAAACCCCGAACTGAACACATTTTGCATCACAAACTTTTTGCCAAAAAACTCGGATCGTAAATTTTCCTGGACCTCTACCGTACTTTTCCTAACTATATCCATTAGTAAACGGTCACCATCAGTCCAATTTACCGAATTTCATTAAACTCCTCAAATTATCCCCAAAAGTTGTAGAAACATTCAGTTAATTTATTTGGTAGTTTTTTCTTTGGATGATCTTCGTTGAGGTGTTCAGCAGTGGTGTGTACAGGGGGTTGCCTGGGGTGGCCACGGCCCCCCCCCCCCCCCATGAAATCTGATTAGCCACCCCAGTGGCCCCCACTCAGAAGTGGTGAGATGTGTGACAGATGACAACTTAAACATGGGAAACTTTTTAGCAATTTTGGAAATGATTGCAAAGCATAACTCAGTGGTAGGGAAAAAATGAAGGCCAGTGGTATTGATAAATATACCAGCAATATAATACAGAATGAAATTCTAGAATGTTTGGCAAATATGACGCGGGACACTATAAGTAAGGCAGTAAAGAAAAGTGAAGTGCTCTCTGTTATTGCTGACGAAACAAAAGACCTAAAGAAAAAGAACAGCTGTAACTGGTAGTTAGGTACTATTATAATGGGGCCGTGCAGGAAAGCTTCCTAGAATTCAAACAAGCCACACTTTTAGATGTTGAAGCACTAACAGACGAGATCATCCACTGCCTAGAAAGGTATGGGCTAGAGTATAGATCCAATCACGTTGGGCAAAGTTATGATGGGGCAGCAGTAACGAGTGGGAAACACCTTGGAGTGGCAGCCAGAATATGTACACTGTAATGCACACTGCATTAACCGGGTGCTAGTTGACACTGTGAAGTCAGATCCTGAGGCCGAATGCTTTTTTTCACTGCTTCAGAAGCTCTACGTGTACATGACAGGGTCCTATGTGCACCAGAAGTGGATGGATGCCCAGAGGGAATTGCAAAAACTTAGCGACGCCAGGTAGACATGTAGGTACTTGGCTTGTACACCAGGTGGGCATGTAGGTACTTGGCTTGTACACCAGGTGGCCATGTAGGTACTTGGCTTGTACACCAGGTGGGCATGTAGGTACTTGGCTTGTACACCAGGTGGGCATGTAGGTACTTGGCTTGCAGGATTCTAATGGTTAGATTACCTGCTATATTACATGTTCTGCATGAGATAGACCTTGAAAACAGTGGAGACAGGTCTGTAGAAGCTCGAGGTTTCCTTACACAAATAGACCTCACATTTCTTTGTCTTCTTGCAACTTTTCCAAAACTCCTTGGGGATACTAAGTTGCTATCCGACATGCTACAATCACCTTCGCCCGACATAGCTAAGGCGGTGGATTTGATTGAAGCACTTCAGGATACAATTCAGGAGTACAGGAACGAGTCATTTGTTGACGAGCTATGGAAAGGCATTGTAGACACTGCTAAGCACTGCAATGGTGCTGTTGAAAATGCTGAGAAGAGGTTACAAAAAGTCAACTGCAGACTGGGTGGTTCTATTGTAACATCCACAATAGGTCAGCGGAGGTGTAATGTTGGTGACAAACAGCTTCAGGGGGAGGATATTCTACCCCATCGTGGACACCATTGTGTGTGAGTTACAGAGATACCTCTCTAAACCAAATTGTGACATTATGAAAGGAATACATGCAAGAGTTTCTTGGAGGAGGAGGCTGTATTTCGCTTAGCAGAGATCTGAGTGTGATGTTGAAGTTCTCAGTCATAAGCTGCACCAATCAAAGAGGATTTCGTAAAGGAAAGTTCAAAGTGGAATGCAGAAGCTGTCCAGTGTAATACAGTTATCGGTGTTCCTAGAGCCCTACAAAGAGGTCTTTGATGAACTGTTTCGTCTATGCAGGATTGCTTTGGCCATCCCAGTAAGCAGCGCTGCCGGTGAGCGCAGCTTCTTAGCTCTTCAACTCATAAAGAGCCTTTTGCGCACAACTAAAGCGGACAGCAGACTGAGTAACCTGGGTGTTCTCACCATTGAGGCTAGAAGAGATAGGTCATTAGGCATGGACGAGTTTATTAAAATGCTCTCTATCCAGCACAAGAACAGGCGAATTCAGCGGTTCTGAAGGTGTATACAGCTGCAGTATAAGGGTTGTGGCTTTGAACTTGATGTGGATGTTATGTTCTTTTTTGTGCTCCTGTATTATAGTGTGATTTTGAACAATGTTCCTTATATAATTGAAATTTAATTTATATTTCATTTATATTATATTCAATAAACGGAGTTAAGTGGATTATTACCTTAGCATGTATCCTTATTACTCTAAGATGGTTATTAGGTTACTGTGGTGTGACCTCATTTGGACATTACTGGTTGGGATTAGGCTTGTTTAAATAGCTAAAATGCATTTTTTATTCCCTGAAAATATGATAGGTGGAAAACTGAACAGCAGATGCATCTTGAGTTATCTTTATTCTTCACTAGGTTAAGTTGGTACTGTTCTAGTAATTTTACTTTACATTTATATAAGACACATTGAAAGTGAAATTAGTGTTGTGTTGTCTGCTCATTTTCTTAATATATCATCCTTGCCTTGAGTTCAAACATGGAAATAGATAATGTCATAAGTTTTGAAATTGATGTATGAAATATTTCCATAGGAAAATGTACAAACCTTAACTTGAAGCATTAGATTAATTGAACCACCGTATTTACGCATTTCCACTACCTAGCATTCTTTTGAAATTTTATATGCCCTGCCCTCTCCCCCACACCGGGTCTGTGCCCCACCTTGGCCACCCCATCCAAAATGTCCTGGACACACCACTGGTGTTTAGTGTACTAACACCAAATCTGTTGAAGGAGCGAGGACAAAAATAAATCTCGGGGTGAGGACAAAAATCAATATATTTAAGTGTCCTTTATAACGGCCGTCTGTGTTTGTTTTCGATCACGTTGGCGGCTACAGGACTAAAATATTCATGGACACAAACGCCATCAACCAACCAAACCTAAACTGTATTAATCTTACCAAATTTACTGTAGGGTCTTTAAGTTAGGTTTGGTATCGCTGGTTCTTGTGGTCTTCTTTATAATACATTAGACGAGTTACCTGGCGTCGCCCGGGTGGTGGGACAGGAAATACTATGCGACCATCTGCTAGGCCTTGGACATTCGCACCTCCCTACCATAGTTTAGCTCCATCTTCAAAACTAAGGAAGTTCATAAGGAGAGAGCAAGCACGCACCCACGCACGCACGCACGCACGCGCACACACACACACAGTGAAGTGTATTCCATACAAAAAGATGATGAAGACCCCGAAACCTCCGATGGTCTTGTAAACTGGCGAATTCACACGTCTCCATATTTAGCTATAACTTAAGTTAGCTAAGAGAAGCAGAAAGGAGGTAACAAGTATAGATGCAACAAGTAAAAGACATCAAAAATTCTCCTTACACTAAACTACACAACTGTTGAGGAATTAATACGTGGCTCAACAATTAAGGAACTACACAACCCAGCCATCTGTAAGAGTCTCATCAAGTCTACCATAAAACATATATATTGCACAGTACACCGTCACCCTCCCCTACGTCTCCACGTGGCGCGAACTGCGGGTCGGTGTAGTACACTGAACGTACTACTACTTGTGTCCGTTTTAGTCAGGTGATGATTTAAGGTATTTGCACAAGTTGGATCTGACTTTCCGGTTCATTTGGACAGGTTATACAACTCGTGGAGGACACGCCTTCGAACCAGACCATATGTTTTGTCCCTCGACTAACGTGTTGTTTCGTCTTTTACATCACCTCACGCCAGAGTTTTCCTCCACTTCAGAAGTTAACATAGCACATTTTGAAGGCGAAATATGTACCGGAAAACAGTGTCAGGGTTCATAAAGGTTCCGAGACTTTAATCTTGTCTCCTAAAGTTTTTGAAGGACTATGGTTGTGTCTAGTTAAGGTAGATTCTCAATATAAGTGTTATGTTATTTCGTACTTTATCATAGCGCTTTCTTAAGTAAAGCAACTGCTGTGATAATGAAACAGAACAAAATCTCAGGTGTAAGATATGAGCGAGGTAACTTTACCAGTGATCTTGACCCACACATTGAACCTGACTGACTGACCTATAACTTCGTCAGTGTGCGGGTCAAACTGGCTCCAGTGCTAATACACCCCTAACCTAACCTAACCATTGAAATTGGGACATATAAGGAATTGGACACTTTAAGACTGGTTTCTATTGGAATTGGGGCAAAGAAGGAACTAGGCCTACTGGTCTACGTTCTAATCCTTATTTCTATATCAAGCCATTATGTTAGATTAGGTTAGGTTAGGTTAGGTAAGGACAGACGATGTCTTACTAGTTAGGGACGTTAGAGAGGATGAAAGGGGATGAAGTAGGGTGAGGAAGGGAAGGTTGGCAAGAAGGATGAGGGGGTGGGGGGGTGTGGTAGGCGTGAGGGATGAGATGGAAGAGGAGAATGAGAGCAGGTAAGGTATACAGTAGGTGAAAGGGGCGAGGAAATGGTGGAGTGAGAGGAATGAGGAGGATGAGGTAGAGTGAGGGAGGTAAGATAAGTGAGAGGGGTGAGCTGAAGGTGTGAAAGGGAGAAGGTGGGGGGATGAGAGAGATGAGAGGGGTGGGTGAGGTGGATAATCGCTTAGTTATTTTGGGTATATTTCTTCCAGGATAAACCTTTAGTAAGACATCCCAAGTCCCCTTTCATGTTCTCGTCATCAATTACCCCAAGTTAGTCCATCGCCTCACGGTATCTCACGCCAATACATCATGTCTGTTGCCTCACACTGCCAGACACAATCCATAAATTTCAACTTTTATCTTTAGGGTTTCTACGTCATCTACTATTTTACTCCCTTAATGTAGTATATCTCTTTGTTATCATCTCACCTGATAAGATATTCATTTTAATATGTCTTACAGTTTTATCTTTCAGAGTCGTTTACTGTTTGTCCAAGTGAGGTATAATATTTCCTTCTCGTTCACCTGAGGTATACGAGAGTTAAGGCTGTTTCATAGTTCCCTGACAGGACAAGTTTCTTTGAAGAAGTAAACAATGTGTAGGTAGTATGGGTAGCAATAGGTCAGAGGTGAGGAGAGGAACAGGTGAAGTGAGGCTAGAAACAGGTGAGGTGATGCGAGCAGAAGGTGTGGCGAGGCGAGCAACAGGTGAGGCGAGGCAAAGCAACGGGAGAGGCGAGGCAAGCAACAGGTGTGGCCAGGCAAGCAACAGGCGAGGCGAGACAAAACAACAGGAGAGGCGAGGCGAGCAACAGATGTGGCGAGGCGAGCAACAGGTGTGGCGAGGCGAGCAGCAGGTGAGGCGCGGCAAGCAACAGGTGAGGCGAGACAAAGCAACAGGCGAGGCGAGCAGCAGGTGTGGCGAGGCGAGCAGCAGGTGTGGTGAGGCAAGCAACAGGTGAGGCGAGGCAAGCAACAGGTGAGGCGAGGCAAGCAACAGGTGAAGCGGGCAGCAGGTGATGTAAGCTACCCATCAACTCTCTCACGCTCACCAGTACGGCTCTATAGTTCAGTAAATGCTGTGTGTGTACTTTCGTAAATCATGAAACATTTCCTCCACACAGCGCGACAAACACACCAGATCTTGTTTTGTTTTCTGTATCCTTAAAATAATGAGCATCAGAGAACACACGCAACTCAAGTTTACAAAAACTATCAAAATATAATATTTTTTTACGAGGAGACATTATACACAGTCTATCCTCGCGGTCTTACCTCACTAGGGGAAAGGTCACGGCAGGGTTAGCTCCGGAGGGATAATTATCAGATATGGCCAGAGCAAGGTGCGGTCTTGGGTATGAGAGTTTGGTGACCAAACTGGAGTGGTCCACTGAAGAATTGGCGAAGGTCAAGTTGGAGAACTTGAAATTAAGGGAAGAGCTGGCGATGTTAAAAGGAGAGGCTGGACGAGTAAAGCCAGTGGCTGACGAAAAATCAAGCGAGTGGAAAATTGTGAGTAGTGGGAAGACAAAGCTTTTGGTGAAGAAGCACACCAAGGATACGACAACAACGACAACAACAGCTAAGTGTACCAACCCGTTCAGTCCCTTGATAGACGAATTGGACGTTAGTACAGACAGGGATGACAAGGAAGGTATAAAAACTTTAATTGTTGGTGACTCACAGGTAAGGTACATGGACAGGGCCTTTTGTGGTAAAAACAAAAATAGGATGAGGGTGTGTTTGCCAGGAGCTGGGGTGGGGGATATAATTGACAGGATGGACAATATCTTGTCTGGTAATGGGAACAAACCCATTATCTGCCTCAGTGCAGGAGGCAATGATATTGGCCGGTGTAGGAGCGAGGAGCTTCTTGATAAGTTCAAGGCAGCCATAGATCGTATTAGGACTAAGGGAGGGATCCCTATCATATGCGGTGTCCTGCCTAGAAGGAGAGTTGGCAGTGAATGGTTGTCAAGGGCGGTTGGTGTTAACGACCGTCTTGACAGATATTGCAAGTCAATATCAGTCCCATTCATTGACAACTGGGACAACTTCTATGGCAGAAGGGACCTTTATGCTAGGGATGGGGTGCACCTGTCTAGGGATGGAGTAGCAACCCTGGCTGGGGCTCTAGAGGGGGCAGTTCAAAAGATATCGAAGTCTTTAAACTGCTAAGAGAACATAGGGGCACGGGGGTGGAGGAGACTGCAGTGGGAGCGGGTAAACAAGGCGAAAGATTACAGGGAAATAGTGTTAGGAATGATGACATAACTAAATTAGACAGGGAGTTTAAAACTAAACGCGGTAAGGGAAGGACTCAGAACACGACTAACTTAAATGTATATTACGCGAACAGTAGAAGTATGAGAAACAAAATGGATGATATTAGGGCCTTGGTATGTACAGAAGAAATCGATATAATTGCATTCACTGAAACATGGATCAACCTAGACACACGTGAATTACCAGTCGAATACCAAATTGCGGGTTACAAACTGTTCCATACCGATAGGCAGACCAGGAAAGGAGGCGGAGTAGCAATCTATGTTAGGGATAATCTGAAGTGTGAAATAAATAAGGAAATAAAAACTGAGAGGAATACAGAAACAATTTGGATAGAATTAAGCGACGGTCGGGAAAAATTAATCACAGGAGTAATATATAGACCCCCCAATCTTGACAGAGTCAATGAGCGACTTATCTGGGATGAAATGCGCAGGGCTTCCATACACAACAAAGTCTGTATAGTAGGCGACTTTAACCTTGGCCAAATAGATTGGACCGACCTTACGGGAAACTCAGAATCAGAGGATTTTCTCGAGACGATCCAGGACTGTTTCCTAAGTCAACATATAACCGAACCCACACGGGGTAATAATATATTGGATTTAGTTTTGTCAAACAGAGAAAACCTCATTAGCAATGTCGAGGTAGGGAACGAACTTGCAAACAGCGATCACAAAGAAATTCGATTCCAGTTAGATTTTCAGGGCAGACGTAAGGAAAATTCCACTAAAGTACCAGATTTCAGAAGGGCAAACTTTGACAGTTTAAAGAGGCAGCTAAGAGAGGGGGTGTCGCGCTTGGCCGTGAACCTGACAGATGACACCGACCTGATAACGAGATCTGAGATTGCCGAGTTCCACGACAATTTAAATAGTGAGTTACTTAATGCACAAAGGCAGAACATACCATACAAAAAACTCAGATCAAACAACAATGACCCTAAATGGATAAATAATTATTTAAAGAACATCATTGGCCAAAGGAAGGCTATAGGTAGAAGGATAAATCGTGGCGAAATTCACCTCCGGGACTATTATAGGGTATTGGCGAGTAGGGTTAAAACCGAGATAAGGAAAGCAAAGAGGAATAATGAGGTAAGGATAGCAAGGGAGGCAAAGACAAACCCCAAAGGATTCTACCAAATGTACCAAACTAAAACACGAGAAAAGATTGGACCAATACGGTCAGACTCCGGCGAGCTCACTGATAACGACGGAGAAATGAGCAATAATTTGAATAAATATTTTTCAACAGTTTTCACCAGCGAAAATTTAAACATGATACCCGAGGCACCGACTCTATTCAGAGATAGTGAAGAAAACAAATTAAGTGAGATAGTAGTGACTAGTAACGATGTTAGTAAGCAAATAGACAAACTAAAGCCTAATAAGTCACCTGGTCCCGATGAGATATTTGCCAGAGTATTAAAGGAATGTAAGGAAGAGCTTAGTATGCCCTTAGCAAAGTTGTTTAACATGTCCTTAAAAACAGGTGTAGTACCAGAATCCTGGAGGATAGCGAATGTAATACCGATCTTCAAGAAGGGGGATAGATCACTATCCTCTAACTACCGCCCAATCAGTCTAACATCAATAGTAGGCAAATTACTGGAAGCAATCATTTCAAACTCTATTCGAAATCACCTGGAGAAGCACAGATTGATCAATGATTCCCAGCATGGCTTCACAAGCGGACGTTCTTGCCTAACTAATCTATTAACATTCTTTTCATCAGTTTTCGAATCAGTGGACGAGGGGCACAATTATGATGTGGTATATCTCGACTTTAGCAAAGCCTTCGACAGAGTACCCCACGAAAGACTAATTAGAAAGGTAGAAGCTCATGGCATCAAAGGTGACATCCTTAAATGGATTAGGGCGTGGTTACAGGACAGGAAACAGCGAGTGAGCATTAACGGCACTAAGTCCCATTGGAGCAACGTCACAAGTGGAGTTCCCCAAGGCTCAGTACTTGGACCATTATTGTTTATTATATACATAAACGACATAGATATCGGCATAGACAGCAACATAAGTAAATTTGCTGATGATACTAAAATAGGACGTGTTATCAAATCTGACGAGGACTCGGCAAAACTACAGGAGGATCTAAACAAATTTTTCGAATGGTCTGAAAAATGGCAGATGAAATTCAACATTGACAAATGTAAAGTACTCAGTATAGGGAATGTAAACAGGGAAACCAGATACCAGATGAACAACGATGCCATAGAGAAATCCGACTGCGAGAGAGATTTAGGAGTAATGATAAGTAGGAACCTTAAGCCAAGTAAACAATGTGTTTTTGCTCGTAACAAGGCTAATAAAGTACTTGGGTTCATACAAAGGAGTGTTAGTTACAAGACTAGCGAGGTCATCCTAAAACTGTATCTTGCTCTTGTGAGACCACACCTGGATTACGCAGTCCAGTTCTGGTCACCGTATTACAGAATGGATATAGAATCCTTGGAAAGAATCCAGAGGAGAATGACAAGACTAATCCCGGGTATCAGGAACCTTGAGTATAGAGACAGGTTAAAGCATCTTAATTTGCACTCCCTTGAGAGACGTAGAGCGAGGGGCGACCTGATAGAGGTGTATAAATGGAAGGCAGGGCTAAACAAAGGGGACATTACAAAGGTACTCAAATTATCCAACCAGGAGCGAACTCGTAACAATGGTTTTAAATTGGACAAATTTAGATTTAGGCGTGAAATAGGTAAACACTGGTTTGGAAACAGAGTAGTGGATGAATGGAACAAGTTACCAAATATCATCATTAACTCGAATACGCTGAATTGCTTCAAACATAGGTTGGATGCTCATATGAGCAATAGGGGTTGGGTGTAAACGGGACTGCCCAGTATGGGCCAATAGGCCCGCTGCAGTTTCCTCCATTCTTATGTTCTTATGTTCTTATCTCCCACGCACTCAGTGATTCTTAAGTTCATTTCTTCTCCGTAACTGGAAATGACAGACCACCTGTATTTACGATAGTCCCAGCGTAAAGTCTGTGCCAGTTTGCAAGAATATTCGTATTGTCGGTTAAGTGAGTATATAAGATGCGCTCTCGTATCATGTGTGTGAGAATCCTGACCAGACGAACATTCTGCTCGCTGAGTCTCACACGCTTCAGGAACGTGAACACTCAACAGTCCTTCTTGACCCCCAGTGACTGCCAGCACTTGCCTCAAGGACCAGCTATCACGTGTCTCCTCGTACCCTATTTCCTTCTGTGCTGTCCTTCTCACTCTCCACCGCTCTCTGTGTTCCCACGTTCACCACAACGCTCTACTACTTTTCACCTCCATTTACTCTTCGTTTCACGTCTTTTTGCTTCTTTTCGTGTTTTGACACAGCAGTCGCTCAAGTCACCTGATTTTTGTTTCCTCAGCTAAACACCAAGACTTGTTTGTGTTTGTTACCGAGACCTTTTGTGAACACCAGCTGACAGAAGGTCACATTCTCTGAATTTAGTATTTTCATTCTACTGTGTATTACGATTCTTTTATTTTTTACGTAGACACGGCTCAGAGGAGTAGGACGAGAACACGCGGATGATGAGGAATAAGGAGGATGAGGAAGAGTTGATGGAGGAGGAGGAAGAGGAGTCTGGAGAATACTTCACATCACCTACAGTTTTCCCCCAATGGATGTTATTCTGGTTTACACTGTACCTCTGCAGCCCTCTGACTTGTGGCCATGTCCTAATTCCTCGTCTCTGGCCTCACCTTCGCCCCGCAGTGCTTCATAAACAGCTGCAAGACCCCGACAACCTGACACCCTGGATCCCTGCGAATTTACTCAAACTCCCACCAACCAACCACCCATGAACCCACCCTCACTCCCACCAACCAACCACCCATGAACCCACCCTCACTCCCACCAACCAACCACCCATGAACCCACCCTCACTCCCACCAACCAACCACCCATGAACCCACCCTCACTCCCACCAACCAACCACCCATGAACCCACCCTCACTCCCACCAACCAACCACCCATGAACCCACCCTCACTCCCACCAACCAACCACCCATGAACCCACCCTCACTCCCACCAACCAACCACCCATGAACCCACCCTCACTACCACCAACCAACCAACCACCCACGAACCCACCCTCATTCCCATCCACCACCCAAACATCTACACATCACATATATCCACCAATCTATCCACACAGTCACATATCAAACAACCTAATAACCTATACATCCACATACCCACATCAAAAACCCACGTACTGACTGACCTACCTATACTAATGACCCACACGAGCTCATCTCAGTCCACCTCGCCTCCCTCCCCTACCCCACTAGTGCCCTCTGCTGTAATGACGGTGGGCGAGGTAGGTGGTGGGTGCTAAAGGTCTGGTTATTGCTGATGACACCTGCTGATTGTGTCGGAAAGGTTCGCCAGGTATTTTCATCAAAGAGGCGGTGTGGTTGGCTGGCTCTGAGGTACAACGGCCACACTCATGCACCGACAGCGAGAGATTTTATAAGGTGATTTTAGCTGTATACCTCATTAACTGACAGCTCTATGAAGGCCTTTCCTGCTGACTCACTGAAAGCTCTATGAAGGCCTTTCCTGCTGACTCACTGAAAGCTCTATGAAGGCCTTTCCTGCTGACTCACTGAAAACTCTATGAAGACCTTTTCTGCTGACTCACTGAAAGCTCTATGAAGGCCTTTCCTGCTGACTCACTGAAAGCTCTATGAAGGCCTTTTTGCTGCTGACTCACTGAAAGCTCTCTGGAGGGCTTTCCTGCTAACTCACTGAAAGCTCTATGAAGGCCTTTCCTGCTAACTCACTAAAAGCTCTATGAAGGCCTTTCCTGCTGGCTCACTGAAAGCTCTATGAATGTCTTTCCTGCTGACTCACTGAAAGCTCTATGAAGGCCTTTCCTGCTCACTCGCTGAAAGCTCTATGAAGACCTTTCCTGCCGACTCGCTGAAAGCTCTATGAAGGCATTTCCTGCCGACTCACTGAAAGCTCTATGAAGGCCTTTCCTGCTGACTCACTGAAAGCTCTATGAAGGCCTTTCCTGCTGACTCACTGAAAGCTCTTTGAAGGCGTTTCCTGCTAACTCACTGAATGCTCAATGAAGGCCTTTCCTGCTGACCCACTGAAAGCTCTATGAAGGCCTTTCCTGCTGACTCGCTGAAAGCTCTATGAAGGCCTTTCCTGCTGACTCACTGAAAGCTCTATGAAGGCCTTCCCCGTCATCTCGTCTTAAGCACACCACACTAACGCAGATTATGACCAATTCTTCTTCATACTTGCATTATTTAATCTATTATTTTATTATTATTTTTATATATTTGTTTTTATTTTTTACTTATTTTCCATTCTTGTTTTAATCAGTGAAGTTATATCTGGTTGTGACGGCAGCTCTCTCTCTCTCTCTCTCTCTCTCTCTCTCTCTCTCTCTCTCTCTCTCTCTCTCTCATTCCACTACTACTACATTGCTGCCACTCGGAATCGAGTATGACGATCGTCCAGCTATGATAAATTGATATGAGTTATTAATGATGTCATCTTCGTTGGTGAGTTCTGAGGTGACAAGAGAGGCCGATACGGGACCGGCAGGGTCGTCAACAGATGTCGCACATGTGGAGGGCTACATCTAGTGCGGGAGGGGCGGTGGCAGCGTCTTTCCAGAGTTGACGCTTGTCTGCCTCGGTGAGCAGTCAGGCTAACTCGAAAGTATTGACATCACCTGGGAGACGAATACTCCACACCAAAACGCTTGGAGGTGTTCACATATCTACTTATTCATCCACTCACTTATTCTCTCACTCACTCACTCACTCACTCCCTGAAGGAGACAACAATTGATGCAGCAGACAATAAACTTATACTAGTTTTCTAAGCAGAACGGCTGTCACACCTGATCAAAGTGATAGCTTTGTCTTCTTGTGAGGGGAATATGACTATAGTCCTCGTATTGGAGGTGGCGAGGTGGAGGAAGGGGTACTGGAGGTGGCGAAGTGGAGGACGGAGGTACTGGAAATGGTGGTGGAGGAGGGAGGGTAGTGGAGGTGGTAAGGTGGAGGAGGGAGGGTACTGGAGGTGGTAAGGTGGAGGAGGGAGGGTAGTGGAGGTGGAGGAGAGAGGGTAGTGGAGGTGGAGGAGAGAGGGTAGTGGGGGTGGTAAGGTGGAGGAGGGAGGGTACTGGAGGTGGTAAGGTGGAGGAGGGAGGGTACTGGAAGTGGTGAGGTGGAGGAGGGAGGGTACTGTAGGTGGTGAAGTGGAGGAGGGAGGGTAGTGGAGGTGGCGAGGTGGAGGAGAGAGGGTAGTGGAGGTGGGGAGGTGGAGGAGAGAGGGTAGTGGAGGTGGGGAGGGAGAGTACTGTAGGTGGTGAAGTGGAGGAGGGAGGGTACTGGAAGTGGCGAGGTGGAGGAGGGAGGGTAGTGGAAGTGGTGAATTGACGAGGAGAGGCGAGGACACGTTATGTAATAGAGAGGGGAATGACAGTGACAAAAATGAATGGAAATAAAGGAAGAAGCAGAAGAAGTAAATAAAACAAAATATTTGCCAAAAGAAGAATGCGTGGGTGTTGGGTTCCAAGAATGGTAAATAGGAGTAAAAAAACAATGAGTAGAAAAGATAAGGAGTAAAAAAAACAAAGAATAAGAACAAGAGAATTAAAAGTAATTTGTGAAGAAAATAATAAAAAATATATGACAATAATAACTAGAGTCCTGATGTTTAGACACTTTAAATATTTAAGAGACAGACAGACAATTAGGTAAAACAAGATGCCGATATTAGTCAAATAAATTATAGTTAATCAATAAATTTGTTGCGAAAAATACCTCATTTTATTAATATTCTCATTTGCAACTTTTCTGCTTCTGCGAGGGGAAACGTGGGCAAAAAAAAAAATGTGTTTGGAGGTGTACAAATATTGTTTCCGTAACGCAGCCTCAGTACATCCCTGAGTGTACTTCTCCAAAAAAGTGTTTCAAAGACTTTTTCTAGTTTCTAAAGGGAATGAAAACTGAGATTGCCGACAGGGAGCTGTAGTACGCGAAGTAAGAATGACTGTACTCTGTTGACCAGTTTGTGCTTAGATGTCTATAAATGTTGATAAACAAAGTACTTTTCTGTTTAGTAGTTCACTCTTTTTTTTTACATTTTGCAAAATAATTACTGTACTGCCCTATCTGAAGACAACGCCTTGCTACCAAACTCTAACTAAATTGCTAAGTATTGAAGAAGTACTTAGACATTATGAGTGAAATGTGACCAGCAGTATTTGAAAGAGATCTGACTCAAATAGTACTGTCCACGGGACACGGGTCCAGGCCGCGGCGGACGCACTGCTGTACTCACACGTACTGTACCTGTCACACACACGCGTCCGGTACGCGGTAGCCGCCAGAACGGAAATGTTCCATTTTAACATCAAGTAATCTTCTTCGTGGAAAGGAGCAGAATATTTTATTTTATTTATGGACAGCCAAGTAGTAATTATAAACTCTCAAGGTTTCTCCATAGCTAAATGATATAAACATCAATGACAATAGGCAAAAGGAGCATATCAAGACAAACTAGGTTATTCTCTATTGAAATTGAAAAAATAGGCAAAGTTAAACACTCATGGCACGTGCCTGAACACCCAGGCTCTACTAGTAGTCACATATTTTATTCTTAAAAAATTAATAAATAAAAGCTTATTTACATCACAATTACGGCAAAGATACTCAAGACATTAACCCTTATCTACTGGACGCCACTATTAATATT
Organism: Homarus gammarus; assembly: GCA_958450375.1. Classification (NCBI taxonomy): domain Eukaryota; kingdom Metazoa; phylum Arthropoda; class Malacostraca; order Decapoda; family Nephropidae; genus Homarus; species Homarus gammarus. The sequence goes on along the minus strand of CAUDMG010001597.1, from coordinate 2,985,105 downwards.
TCATCTGGGTAACGCAAGACGATCAGCACAGGGAGCCCCTCGTACACTAAACAACAAACTAATAGATTATAAGAGATGTTTCCTGGGATACTATTTTATCAATAAACAAATAGTGCAGCTTGAACACCCTTAACCATCATAAGACAACAGCGATAAATTCACTATGAAGATGCATTAATGTTACTCCCTTGGTGGAGGAATATGATCTAAGCCGGAGAATCACCGACTGTGTCAAGGTGTGTCTCCGGTTGGAATGAGTTGGGTTAGGTTAGGTTAGGTAGGTTGGGTTCACGAGTACAGTCGGGATAAAGGGTTATCTTGGGGTAAGGTCAGGACCGGATTGAGATAGATGAAAGGGAGGAAAGTGTGATGAGTGGACGGAAAAGTAATCAGAGTGGAAGATCACTGGTGTGGTCTAGGGGTGGTTGCTGGATAGGGGTTAGGTTCTTGAAGAGTCAGGAGAAGTATGTGGGGTCGTTAAGGGGTCAGGAGGGGTGTGAAGGGTGACTAAGGGTTAGGAGTCAGTGGAGAATTGGTGGGGGTCAAAGGGGCAGGAGACGGTGTGGGTAAGAGTGGGGTTCAAAGTGCTGACACAAACTTATGACTCTTCAGGCTTCTACGCCCTTGACAAAAAACCTATGACCCTTCAGGCTTCTACGCCCTTAACTCATGAGACATAAGGGCAAACATAAACTTAGCATGCTTCCCAGATGGGCACTGTAAGCGCTTCACCTTGCACAGGATGTAGGGGGGTGCCCAATAAAAAAAAAAGAAAAAAAAAAAAAAAAAAAATTCGTGGAGTTTGACAATTTTTCAATTTGTTTTTAACAGAGAGAGAGAGAGATTGCGCGCGTGTAAACAGTGAGGATGGTGCGGCAACTCACAACCAGGACAGCCAGAACAGGTCGCACACCCACACCTAACATAGTATAGCCAGACCAGCACACACACCCACACAGTATATCCAGGCAAAGTCACACGCAAACAAATGCACCCACACAGTACAGCTAGACCAGGGGTGAAGTGATCTGGAGCCAAATTTATTACAAAAAACTCTAGTGTCATCGCTAACAATTTCTGTCTTTGGTTGTGCTAAATTGATAGCAATTGGAAATACAAGACCCGAGATAATATATTATTTTAGGGGTTCACGTCCTCTTGCGGTTCCAATGTGACATCACCCCTCGGGTAAGTTCACTCTAGCACGTGTGTCACCTCCTGGCCTTATCGTTTTCCTGTATCTAGAACGTTTCGAAATATTGCAGTAAAAAGAATAAGAACCACATGATGATGATGATGATGATGATGATGCTGCAATCGTGGGAATTTTCTAAAGTTTGTTGAGTGATTTTGTTTAGGGAGATACAAAATATTGTGTGTTTCTTGTAGTTAAGGGTTTGGTCAAAATATATACTGTACTGTATAGGTTGTTTTCAGTATCGTCAGCAGATTCTCAAGAACAAAGTCAGTATAAAAGCTGAGGTGTTTCCGTCCACAGTAAGTCAATCTTCGACCCCAGTGTCACAAATTTCGTTTTGTCGCACAGATAGTAACTGGACATGGACCCCGTACGCCATGTTGCCTTGAACTATGTGTACTGTACATGAATAGAGTCTGGTGTATGAGCACACACGCACACACACCATTGCAAGGAGGGAAGGAGGGGGAGGGGAGGGTAGAGTTGTAGTGAGGAATCTTTATACACCATATTTACCTAAGGGACACCCAACTAGAGGCGGCCATGCATCTTGGTCGCTCTGTGTTGCACCTCTTCTAGGGATGCCACAGTAAGTCTTTCTGGAGGTAGGATTTCCATCCCTGTATACAGTAAGCCAGACCGGGACATATTCATAATACTTATAGAGGTGAAGGAGCATTTACTTATCTTTGTATTTGAGGGTACGACTTGTGATTTGCAAATCTCGGTTTGCTTTTTCACTGCTGCTCTTACTTGTTGTGTCGCCTTTAGTAACTGATCTATCACGACACCAAGATCTTATTTCTTAACAACAGTATCCAGGAAAGTGTCATTAATAGAATAGTTATGATTAGGGTTGTTGTATCCTACTGAATTAGATTTTATGTTAAACATAACGGTAAAATAGTGTCCAAGACGTTGGTAGTTAGAATGAATTAACGGAGTTCCTCAAAGGTTTTGTTAAGTGGCAACATAGAGCGAATTAGTCTGCACTCTGAGCTGTAATGCTGAACATTGTGTTTTCTATTTTCGCCAAATATTCGACACTGAGTAAGTGCAAGGATCATCCATCTTGATTTCTTTTCTGATGTTCAACTACAATGAGTCAATTACTGTAGACATGCTCTCTTATCCGTACCTACTGGACGTAAATTAACTCGGGTTACGTGATATACGACACACCTGGAGTATGTTGGAAAAGGATATATGTATATTTTTTTTAAATTTGAGGTAAAAACTGGATGATCAAGCATTAACTTCCACCTTACCTATGACTAACACTCTTATGAAGACTCAAAAGACTCCGCCACCGTAAACAAGAGTTAATACACGTACACGAGAAACTGACAGACAGACAACAAACACCAGCCTCACCATTATATGACCGAAATTAGTTGAGAAAGACTTAAAACTAACGTAAGAATATCTGAGAATCCCGAACAGAGTGTATGGGAGAGGAACAGGTAGTGGTATTTAAACAAGCAACATACACAAGAACATGCAAACACCAAAATGAGGGAAACTGCAGCGCGCCTATTGGTCCATACTGGGCAGTCCCGTTTATACCCAACCCCTATTGCTCATATATCCATCCAATCTATGTTTGAAGCTATCCAGCGTATTCGAGTTAATGATGATATTCGGTAACTTGTTCCATTCATCCACTACTCTATTTCCAAACCAATGTTTACCTATCTCGCGCCTAAATCAAAATTTGTCTAATTTAAAACCATTGCTATGAGTTTGCTCCTGGTTGGATAGTTTGAGTACCTTTGTTATATCACCCTTGTTTAGCCCTGACCTCCATTTATACACCTCGATCATATCTCCCCTCACTCTACGTCTCTCGTGGGAGTACAAATTAAGATGCTTTAACCTGTCTCTATACTCGAGGTTCCTAATGACCGGGATTAGTCTTGTCATTCTCCTCTGAACTCTTTCTAGGGATTCTATATCCATGGCCTGACCCAGTGGTGTTTATTACGGGAGACGATGATTCATATCAAGTTAGATGAGACATACAAAAACATGTGTAAGTTGAGAGAGAGAGAGAGAGAGAGAGAGAGAGAGAGAGAGAGAGAGAGAGAGAGAGAGAGAGAGAGAGAGAGAGAGAGAGACTTGATAACGGGAAGATTAGATGCACGTAAATATACCACAATAAGGAATATCTCCAAATACCTGTTAACTGTTGGACCGACTGTACGACCAACTGTTGAATCGACTGTTGAACCGACTGTTGGGCCGACTGTTGGACCGACTCTCTTCACACATCATTGACGAAGGAAGATAACGACCAACTATATTGGGAAGAGACGAAGATAAGAGATTATAGTTAAACGAGGGCATTAATGAGAAAATTACTCGGCGATACAACATAATAAAATGTCTTCTACTTAATAGCAACTCGTGATGAACCACACCCATTGTTGGGTAGTTTAGTACCACGTGAATAGGTTAACAAGGCAATTATACTAGAGTAGATAAATGAATAACACTGACAGACAAATCACTTTAAGTTTGAATGTAAGAGTTTCAGGAGAGGATAATGGAAGTCACAAATAACTAAGGTTTTTATTGCATTTTAAACATTATTTGTTGTTGTTGTTGAAGATTGTTAATGAGTTATGTGTTGCCTCACTCACAAGGTCACGACTGAAGGTGGCAGAGGTGGTGGGGAGCAGAGGTGGTGGGGAGAGGTAGAGGTAGGAATTGGTAGTGGGTGGTAGTGGGTGAAAGTAGTAATGGGTGGCAGAAGTAGTGTGGTAGTGGGTGGAAGTGGTAATGGGTGGTACTGGTATTGGGTGGAAGAGATGGTGCGTAACAGAGGTGGTTGTGGTAATGGGTGGTAGTACTATAGGTAGTGGATGGTAGTGGTAGTGGATGGCAGTGGTAGTGGATGGCAGTGGATGGTAGCGGTAGTGGATGGCAGTGGATGGTAGCGGTAGTGGATGGCAGTGGATGGTAGTGGTAGTGGATGGCAGTGGATGGTAGCGGTAGTGGATGGCAGTGGATGGTAGTGGCAGTGGATGGCAGTGGATGGTAGTGGCAGTGGATGGTAGCGGTAGTGGATGGCAGTGGATGATAGTGGTAGTGGATGGCAGTGGATGGTAGTGGTAGTGGATGGTAGTGGATGGCAGTGGATGGTAGTGGTAGTGGATGGCAGTGGATGGCAGTGGTAGTGGATGGCAGTGGATGGTAGTGGTAGTGGATGGTAGTGGTAGTGGGTGGCGATGGTAGTGGGTGGCGACGGTAGTGGGTGGCAGTGGTAGTGGGTGGCAGTGGCAGTGGGTGGCAGCGATAGTGGGCGGCATTAATGTGGAGTGTCTCAAGATAAGGAGGCCAGAGTGACATAGTGCACACAGATGTTCAAGTCAGCGTCGTCAGTATAAGAACCTGTGTAACTTGTAGTGATGCTCCTCACCCTTGTTGGAGAAAGATGTCAGAAAATGTACTTGCGATTCCCTTGCAAACATTAACGTTCATTGGCACAGAAAAGAGTATGCTACGAAATGGAGCCTGACAACCATAACCCAGTCTTTAACCAAGGAAGGAGTTTTACTTCAAATGCCAGCATGAAAAAAAAATTCTAAGCCTGTATTTTAACTCTGAAATAGTCTATTTTTACCCCCCCCCCTCCCCCTTCACTTATTTCACCCGATAAACACCCAAACGTTTCCTGGGTGTTATGTTATGTTATGTTAGGTTAGGTTAAGTTATCGTATTTAATCCCAAAGTGAAATAAACTTTGGCTGAAAAGGGGGGGGGGTAATTTTCACGTGATGCGGCAGAAACAAGACACAGTGTGGTAGATACAAGGCGGACCCGTGCCTGACCTCCCCCCAGCCTAGTCGTCCTGTGTGAGCCCGGGAGAGAAACTCACTGGACCAACATTCCTCGCATGATCACTGTTGTAACACCGACCTATATTGTGAAGGACCTTAACGATTCCTTCCCTGTTGTGTACCCGGCCTCAGGAGTCACACACACACACACACACACAGTATTTTACAGCCTCCAAACCCCCTAATTGTTGGCGGTATTTACGTTCCGTTGGTTAAAAATATGACTGGCAGGAGAAGAAAGACTCGTGTGTTTGGTAACTGTGGCTTTGTTTACCGTGTCCGTGTGCCCAATATATGTGTTTTTTATGTTAGTGTTGTGCTTTGGTGTTCATGTATAGGAAGTGACATTTTGTGGTTGGAACGAATAATGCTTCAGTGTGTTTGTGTTTTGTTGCTGCTCTTCAATGGAGATGTGTGTGTGTGTGTGTGTGTGTGTGTGTAGCGTAACCTATTTCTTCAGTTTTCGTTCTCAATACGTGTAGCCTTGGGGGACATATGGTCTTGATATTTTGTTTTCGCCTGTACACGTAACTCTTCGGATGATGTTTAGTATATCACTGACTGACTATACTGTAAAACTTTTCTGTTTATATTCATCAACGCCATCTGGGGTAACAAATATTTTGTTTTCACTCTTGAGAAAATACAGCTTATGGCGTGACTATATTACTCGTCTACAAGTATTACCTTAATCACCTCTTTAAGAATGTAAGTATCTAAAACTATGAACTCATAATAGCAACAAACTTTCTTTTAATAAAATGTTAAATGTAAAGTTAACTATATTTTGTATATCCATCTTTGTGTTCTCTCAGATGCACGTACTGTACATTTCGAGAGATGCACAACATACTGTACAGATCCGAGAGTGTTTGTTTGTTGTGCATCTCCCGAACTGTACAACTCTTCATGATAGATTTCCGTTATAATGACTATATTGGGGAGTTACATTCTTATATGAAATAACACTAAAATGGAACGTTAATTTGAAGAAAAGGTAGTAGTTATCTTGGATTTCGTTGGGTAAACTTCTATAAAAATAATAATAATAAATAACATGTACGTATATAGATAAATCAATACAAAATTTATCATTACATACTGTGGCTTATGACAGTGTTTTACATTTACCACAACTGTGTTATTTATCCCTATTTTTCATTATTTCTGTAGGAAGTTTGTCACCAATTAGAACTTTCACCACACTATAACCTTATCATTCACATTCATTTATTCAGTGTGTGTGTGTGTGTGTGTGTGTGTGTGTTTGTGTGTGTGTGTGTGTGTGTATGAACCAACTGGCAAAACTAATTCTGACAGCAATAATATTTCCCGTTGAAGGCCGAGTTGATGCAGGTAGTAATATTCTTCTATACATCAAATAACATGAATGTATGTATATCAGCGTTGATTCCACCGATGCTGTAAAAGACACCTAACCACCACCACTACCACCCTCACCCCTATACCACCACTAACCTAACCTAACGTGATAGAGTCCAACCTTCATTAAATACAATACATATTAATCCTTTACCGTCGGCCAACTCACCTCACGTATGACCATAACTAAGCAGCAAATTAGAGAGATCTTGTTGTCCTTGCGTTATTTTGGTTACGTTGGGCTAGATGGCATGTGGTAAGTTCGCATTATTAATGTCTTTTCATACGTGTTTATACAGCATATCCCATGGATGTTATTTATACATAAAGCAAATGTCATTGGTTCCCTGTAGGTGAGAGCAGGCGAAAACCACCCAATAAATACGAGACATAAGAGGCCTTAATAGGCATTCGAAATAATGTGGATAATTTTAGGCCTTATCATGAGTGTAGTGTGAGTGAGGGGTTGTGTTGGTGCTCACATAATACCCCAGGGCCGTCAGGTGTCGTTCATACAGATATCGAGCTTTGTATTTGTTAAGATTACAGATACCTATTCTATTAAATCGCCTGGTTGGCTTAGACGTAACATATGGATGTACCCTACGTCATTATACCCACTCACTCACATTTTACATAATGCCTCGGAATCTGAGACCATGTCCATAGTGGGGACGGCCGATTTCTTTCTTTTTTCGCCATTTTACCGTTTTACCATATATGACCTCCGCGATGCTTTTGCATAATCTCTTAACGATACCCTCAAAGAATTCAATCTATCACAAGATATAAGACTGTATTCTAGCAAACAACAAACTCATTTAAATAACGTTTGTCCCCATACAACGGCACACATCGCCATGCCTCAGGTATTGCCAAAAGTTAACAAGCAGTGTAGTATGTCCACATAATGCACGTACATGCATTCAGATAATAAGGATTGTTTACTAAACACTGTGCACCTGTGTTCTAAATAAACTGTGCCCTACGCTGACACCCCTCCACCCTTCTCCTGACGTCGCCTCACTTAACCGTCTAGTAGACAACAGATACAGTAGATAGTAAACTGTATTAAAAAACAAAAACAAACACGAAATACAGGTGGAACTCCAGCACACTGATGTATTATTTTCATTGTATTATTATTTAAAATAATTGTATTAGATAACTTCCTGGGTATGCCACCGTTATTCATTGGGTCATAAATACAACCCCGTCGTAAACGGATACCATATGTAGAGGCCCCAGCCATTCCCCCTATAACACCCCTGGGGTAAGTGACTGTTGCGTAGGTTTCACCAAGAGAAGGGAAGGACATACAGCATGACCGATGGATGCATGTGTGTGTGACTTGGGGGAGGGGATGGTTTTGTTATCACAGTGGCCAATTATTTCGTAAATTCTGGATAGTAAATATGCATATACTGGTTCCAAGCTGTAGCACAAGCTGAGAATGCCACCCTAATATGCGGTAACCCATTCTACTCATAATTTGTGTTTTGTTCTACATATTTACATTCTTGCTTAATATATACTACGTTGCGACTACACAGGTAACTGCTCAAATCCCTCCCACCCTTCTAGCCCCCCTACACTCTGACCCTCCTCAACCCCCGTATTACCCTGCCACTCAGCCTCCCTCTCTTCCTACTCGTGAATGCTTCGGATTCAGAGTCGATACTCCCGGGGTTCACACCACAGTTAGAGGGCGGATTGACAACGCTGATGGTAATAGTTGAAAGTGGAAGAGGCTGTACATAGTTGTCTTTGTCTAAAACTATACAAGGCATTCTACAGTACATCCCATCTCCTTCACAACAAAAAATATGTATAAACATCATACTGTACTGTACATTACACTCGAATATGACAGTTACCATTATCTCAGAGTAAGTGACCAACATAAGTACTCTACATTATTTTTATTACGTACATGAATCAACGATCTTACCTTTTACTCGCACATCTCACTCACTCATCTCTTAAAAAATATCTATTGTTTAAGTATTAATATTCTATGTAAGACCTACTTTATTTACCTGTTTTTATTGTACCACCAAAACTGTTATATCAGAAATTATGATGCAGATAGATAAGAAATTAACACTGCAAAAAATATATTTGCCAACTAGACATAATCCTAACAGCTCTATCCTCTTGTTCAACTTTAATCTAACCCGTGTTGTACTGCTTCCCTCTCTTATCATATTTATGTTTTTCAATTTCCACTGTAAATTATGTATATACTTATTACATAAAAGTAAAAAAAAGTAATAAAAAAAATAATAAGATAAATATATTTTGAAGTAATAATCGTGGTAACATTCTGATATGTTCTTATTGCCATCATGCTATGTGTACTATTCCAGTTGACACTATATGTTCCATAATACCCCCTTGAGATAAATGTACAGTATATATCAGCTGCCTACAAGAGAGCTCAGGCTCTTAACTGGCTCAGCTAGGTTAATATTATAATTTTTAATCGACTTTGTATGTGTGTTCTGGCTAAATAAACTGTTTCAATATCAAACACACTCACTCACTCACTTAATATAATACAACTGGCAAATATGAAATAAGACAACAGACAGACACGTAGGAAAATAGTCACTTATCCACACGCCCCAAATATCCGTACACAGAAAAGTCATCTTATCCAGACATCCTCATATCAGTAGACAGAGATTATCCAGACACCCTAATATCCGTACATAGACATTATCCAGACACCCTAATATCCGTACACAGACATCATCATCACGGTATCAGCGACGGAATAAAAATTATCCTTTGAAGAAGTGATATGAACACGAAATATTTTGCCAACATTAAGCCGGAAAAAGTTACTTACGTTAATCCTCATTAGTTACTGTGTCAAGTGTATAAAATAATAATATTGTAGTTTGAATAGACTTTAATGATTTTTACAGGCAAGTAATTTATCACTCTTAGTATTCTGTGAATAACAAGGAAAACCTTTAAACTTCACAGTGAAAACTAAAGGCGCCTCCCATCACTCACAAGTAAGAATAAGTTCGCAATAGAGAACACCGCCACACACTTCCGATAAGAACGTCTTTTCCTCATCCAAGTGGGGCGCGCACACACACACACACACACACATTCTCTAATGAAGACTTTTGTTAAACCACTAATGTATGTAATAAGTCATTTATGTCCAATGTATATTTTCAGCCTTCGGACTGCAGAACTTTTTCAATGGACCGTAAATTATTATTATTATTATTATTATTATTAAATCGCGCAACGATTTTGTAAAAATAAAAATGTCGGACGTAACGCAATAAATTTTGCTCTGAGGAAAAGACTGTCGAGAGAGAAAAATAATACATTTACTGGGTTCTTGTGTCTTTTCTCCAGTATGACAACACCGTCACCAGAAACACATAAAAGTGCCCAATCTTGGAAGGGAAGTAATTTACACATGATAAATCACACTGTTTACTTCGGCCGTAAAACGAGGCGATCACTTCCGTTAGGGACCTCCGCAACCCCCACTCATAAATCATGGTGGGCGTCTGTAGGAGGAGGTGTATGATGAGATGGGATACCGAGACTCACAACTTGGTCAGCTAAGTTGTGTCAAAAACCTACAGATAACTAAGAGACGCTGCCATAGATCCACCTTAATTTTGTTTTTAGCGCGAAGTTAGGGGGGGGGGGGGAAGTCTGTAGGTGTACCAGGTTAAAAGTTGCCAGAAGCCTCACTCCTAACCTCACTACATACAGTACACTGGTCTAAAATATCCTCAGTTACCATTCACCCAAAGCCACCTTCGTCAGGCAGATGGTGAGGCAGGAACCTGTAGTTTACCGGAAGAGACGTATCCACTCCCACCTTCATGAGATACGTTGTGTAGGAAGGAACCAGTACAGCCACTTAAGAGAATGGTTACCAACACCCTCTGCCACCAAAACTTTATATTTTCTCCGAGTATGACGAACCACTTCCGTGTCTGAGCAACATATATGACGGCACTTGTGGTAACACGCTCGTCACCTCACACGACCTGACCGATACGGCTTTAGTTATTTATATCTACAGAATGAGGCAAGTGTCCTATATAATTATGATGTAGTTTGAGTAGTTTAAGAGACATAAATATAGCAGAAGCATAGAATCAATTAAAAGACATCGGGCTGTTACTTTCATCTCCATATTAAGGACAGCTGCTCTCATTAAGTCTTCCTGGCGTCTGTTGAGCAAGTTGTCATCTCACACAACACTGGTGGATAATCAACGGCGTAGTGTTACAGGTTTCTCGAGTGTCAGCTGTGGTTGGACTGTCAGCTGTGGTTGGACTGTCAGCTGTGGTGTGGCTGGACTATAAGGTGGTGCGGCTGGACTATAAGGTGGTGTGGCTGTACTGCAAGGTGGTGTGGGTTTGAGTGTCAGGTAGTATTACAAGTGTCAAGTGGTGTGGCTAACGTCAGGGGTGTGGCTAACGTCAGGGGTGTGGCTAATGTCAGGTGGTGTGGTTGTGTCGGGTGGAGTGGCTAATGTCAGGTGGCGTGGCTAGTGACAAGCGATGCTGCCTGAGTGTCAAAAGGTGTGGTTAATGTCAGGTGGTGCTGCTCAAGTGTCAGGAGGTGTGGCTATTGTCAGATGGTTTAGCTAGTGTTTGGTGGTGTGGTTAGTGTCAAGAGATGTGGCTAGTGTCAGTAGATGTAGCTATTGTCAAGTGATGTAGCTTGTGTCAGATGGTGTTGCTCGAGTGTCAGGAGGTATGGCTATTGTCAGGTGGTGTGGGTAGTGTCAGGTGGTGTGGCTAGTGTCAGGTGGTGTGGCTAGTGTCAGGTGGTGTGGCTAGTGTCAGGTGGTTTAGCTAGTGTTTGGTGGTGTGGTTAGTGTCAAGAGATGTGGCTAGTGTCAGTAGATGTAGCTATTGTCAAGTGATGCAGCTTGTGTCAGATGGTGTTGCTCGAGTGTCACGAGGTATGGCTAATGTCAGGTGGTGTGGGTAGTGTCAGGTGGTGTGGCTAGTGTCAGGTGGTGTGGCTAGTGTCAGGTGGTGTGGCTAGTGTCAGGTGGTACTGCCCGAGTGTCAGGTGGTACTGCCCGAGTGTCAGGTGGTACTGCCCGAGTGTCAGGTGGTAGAGCTCGAGTGTCAGGTTGTGTGGCTAGTGCTAGGTGGTGTGGCTAGTGCCTGGTGGTGTGGCTAGTGTCTGGTGGTGTGGCTAGTGTCTGGTGGTGTGGCTAGTGTCAGGTGGTGTGGCTAGTGTCAGGTGGTGTGGCTAGTGTCAGGTGGTGTGGCTAGTGCCACGTGGTGTGGCTAGTGCCAGGTGGTGTGGCTAGTGCCAGGTGGTGTGGCTAGTGCCAGGTGGTGTGGCTAGTGCCAGGTGGTGTGGGTAGTGTCTGGTGGTGTGGCTAGTGTCTGGTGGTGTGGCTAGTGCCAGGTGGTGTGGCTAGTGCCAGGTGGTGTGGCTAGTGCCTGGTGGTGTGGCTAGTGCCTGGTGGTGTGGCTAGTGTCTGGTGGTGTGGCTAGTGTCAGGTGGTGTGGCTAGTGTCAGGTGGTGTGGCTAGTGTCAGGTGGTGTGGCTAGTGCCAGGTGGTGTGGCTAGTGCCAGGTGGTGTGGCTAGTGCCAGGTGGTGTGGCTAGTGCCAGGTGGTGTGGCTAGTGCCAGGTGGTGTGGCTAGTGCCAGGTGGTGTGGCTAGTGCCAGGTGGTGTGGCTAGTGCCAGGTGGTGTGGGTAGTGTCTGGTGGTGTGGCTAGTGTCTGGTGGTGTGGCTAGTGCCAGGTGGTGTGGCTAGTGCCAGGTGGTGTGGCTAGTGTCTGGTGGTGTGGCTAGTGTCTGGTGGTGTGGCTAGTGTCTGGTGGTGTGGCTACTGCCAGGTGGTGTGGCTACTGCCAGGTGGTGTGGCTAGTGCCAGGTGGTGTGGCTAGTGCCAGGTGGTGTGGGTAGTGTCTGGTGGTGTGGCTAGTGTCTGGTGGTGTGGCTAGTGCCAGGTGGTGTGGCTAGTGCCAGGTGGTGTGGCTAGTGTCTGGTGGTGTGGCTAGTGTCTGGTGGTGTGGCTACTGCCAGGTGGTGTGGCTACTGCCAGGTGGTGTGGCTAGTGTCTGGTGGTGTGACTAGTGTCTGGTGGTGTGACTAGTGTCAGGTGGTGTGGCTAGTGCCAGGTGGTGTGGCTAGTGCCAGGTGGTGTGGCTAGTGCCAGGTGGTGTGGCTAGTGTCAGGTGGTGTGGCTAGTGTCTGGTGGTGTGGCTAGTGTCAGGTGGTGTGGCTAGTGTTAGGTTAGCAGACCCGTCAAATAATTGCTAGACACGACCTAGGTAGAGCTATACCACGATCCGAGTCAATACGAATTACCTTAAGGATGATTCACAAACAGTTGGTAACTTCGCTGTGATTCCCTTACCAACTCTCACATTGGTTCGTATTATGCCGATAGAAATTATTTTGCTTGAAGAAATGGATCATGAGGATATTGTTCCCTCTAGCTTCATTCACCTGAGGATTAAACACCCTAACGTTACCTGAGGGGTTTGGTTAGGTTAGGTTAGGTAACTAATTTTCACGTGAACCAAAGAATGTCTCTCGCCCAAGCTGCCACTGCACACCGTAACAGAAGAGATATAGGGCTGTTTCTTGTAGCCAGAGGAGTCCCCAATAATTATGTGCATTTGGTAGTGGGAGCACCGAGAATGACTGACGTACACACGAACACTCAGTAGACCCTGTGCACTAAACCTATTATTGATGTTATTTTCAGGGAATGTCTTTCCTTCCTTAGGCTCCAGAAAGCCCCTTTGTATTACAGTATATTATTTATTCGTACTCAGTCTCCTGCCAGATGTTTCTGGTAACAGAGTACACAGTACCCAGTGACAGAACTAGGGCCCCGCTTCATATAATATGGAATAAACTGTTGAAATTGAAAATATACTGAACCACAACCTGACACTGGTGCCACACTCTACCACAACCTGACACTGTTGCCACACTCTACCACAACCTGACACTGTTGCCACACTCTACCACAACCTGACACTGTTGCCACACTCTACCACAACCTGACACTGTTGCCACACTCTCTTACCACCTGCCACTGTTGCCACACTCTACCACAACCTGACCATGTTGCCACACTCTACCACAGCCTGACCATGTTGCCACACTCCCAGGTAAGAATGCCCGCCAGAGTGGCTAGAAACCAACGCCCTTGACAGTAATAGTGTGTGTGTGGTGGTGTTGTTACTCATCTGTCAACCAATTGTTGACTCTTACAAGTATTTGGTTTTACTAGAGGGAGAACTGGTCAGACTATAGTTAAGGATGTGATATTTTCATAATAGTGTTGATATGTTTCAGTTTGTTCTGTCTCTTAATGTTTAGAACAGAAAAATAATATATCATCTTACCCTAAACAGAAGGAGTAAGAAAGGGGGGGGGGAAGAGTAGGAAAGGGAGGGAAAGAAAAGGAGGGAAAAGGGAGGAAGATAGGGGGAGTGGAAAGGGGGGGAAAGAGAAGGAGTGGTAAGGGGAGGGAAAGAGAAGGAGTGGTAAGGGGAGGGAAAGAGAAAGAGTGGTAAGGGGAGGGAAAGAGAAGGAGTGGAAAATAGATGGAGTGCAAAGGAGAGGGAAGAGAAGGAATGGGAAGGGGAGAGAGACGGGATGTGGGAGGAAGGGAAACGACCTTGGAGACGGTGTGGGTACACATGACCACCTGTGGGGTGTAGACCAACGCCCTGTGTGTGCGGCCAAGGTCCGTGCTAGCGGGTAGGGAGGTAGTGTGGACACATCTTGGTGTACAACTGGGTTATCAAGTGTATTTGGTCGACGAGTTACACTCAGTCACTTAATGAGTGACTGACCACGAGTAAAAGTATTCATTATTGTAATTACCATTATTATTATCCACAGCGGTCTATGGATACAACCCACGCCTCCTGTTCCAGGGGCCGGTGATTCGATTTCGGGTGCTCCCACTTCACCCACTTGTAAATGGGTACCTAAGTTTACAACCTGGGGAAGTGAATGTGATCGAGGGCAGTACCGGCCATGCTGCCTCCTTGTGTACCGAAGCCTAAATATACAGTGTGCTGTATCCACACTGCCCCTAACGGACACTCATGCCTATGGGACCCACTTTCACTTTTCAGAATATACACAAACACGCACGAACATACAGATTTACTTATACATTCACCTGATACTCTATTAACATTAATCTGGTCGACATATTCTCACCACCACATCTGCCTGGTCAATAAATCACACATCACCACCTGGGCGACACACACCACCACCACCACCACCATGTAGCAACCTTTCCCATGACCACCACCATTTCCACACACAGGCCTTCGGCGAGTCTGTTTTGGGTTGGGTCGAGTGTGTGTGCGGTGGGCTGGGTCGAGGATGGTCAGTGGGAACCATTACTCCTCCCCACAACCCCTCCCAGGTCAATTATCTTCGTCACTTCAGGGCACACTATGTTATTACCACCTACAGTAGAGGTCAGCTCAAGTCACTCACACCTCCCTATCAACCATCTCACCTCCCTATCTACCCTCACACCTCCTCATCCACCCTCACACCTCCCTATCCAACCTCACCACTATCCACCCTCACACCTCCCTATCCAGCCTCACCACTATCCACCCTCACACCTGCCTATCCACCCGCACACCTCCCTATCCAGCCTCACCACTATCCACCCTCACACCTCCTCATCCACCCTCACACCTCCCTATCCAGCCTCACCACTATCCACCCTCACACCTCCCTATCCAGCCTCACCTCTATCCACCCTCACACCTGCCTATCCACCCGCACACCTGCCTATCCAGCCTCACCACTATCCACCCTCACACCTCCCTATCCACCCGCACACCTCCCTATCCAGCCTCACCACTATCCATCCTCACACCTCCCTATCCACCCTCACACCTCCTCATCCACCCTCACACCACCTCATCCACCCTCACACCTCCTTATCCACCCTCACCACTATCCACCCTCACACCTCCCTATCCACCCTCACACTTTAGCTGGTCAGTACAGAATATTTCCCTTAGTCTGAACACTTTCATGGGAGTGAAAAGCTACGAAAATTTAAATGAGACGAAAGTTTCACCACAGTTAGTCAGTGAGAAGACCAACACTGGCGATCTCACAAAAGAAAGCTGATTCAATGGCCGGGGAGAAGGGAACCTTACGTCGATATACAACTTCATTATAACAAAACTTTTAAGCGATATTTAAGAAAAAATTCTGCACCAGGAAAACTAATTATAACAAGACTTAACACAGGTAAATGAAGGATTATTGATGTAATATATGGATCGACTGTAATTAGCTCTGGGTCTCCTTGAATAAACATTAGTTACTCGATTATGACAGAAGATAAGAAGAGCCATAAGTAACTTTAGACGGGTTATGAACTCTGTCAACTCTTAGACCAATAAGGAACCAAGATCAATCAATGAGGTTACCGTCCTTATATCTGAGGGTTGGTGACCACAGTCCCCCACTAAGTGTTCTCGGGCTGTTTTTACCAATCCTCTTAAGATTTTTCATCTCTCTAGGGACCAAGTTTTTAATTTCACTCATCCATCCCATCTCTGCCTTCCTCTGGCCCTCCTACCCTTAACTTTACCCATTAATATTTGTTATTATCCCCTCATCCATAATTATATTACCAAAGTATCTCGTTTACATTATTCTGTAAATTTAAAGTCTTTTTCTCGAAGTTTTTGCTAATCTTTGTACTTCACTTGTTTTCCTCTCAGTGTAACGCATCTTTAACAATCTCCACTAACGAAACATTTCACAAGCCTCAAACCTATTTTTGGTGTCTTAATACGGCAAAAAATATTATAAATTTGTCTATTCACTTAACGTCCACGAAAAGAAAATCATATTGTTCAGTATAACTTCTCGGACAACAGGGGAGATGGGTTCTACACTACACTGACCTTAGTTATAAATTATGTGGCCGGAATTAACACATCACACAACATCTACGTCACCTTCAACATTGTACTTCACGAACACTTAGTACTCACTCAACATTGTACTCCACGAACACTTGGTACTCACTCAACATTGTACTCCACGAACACTTAGTACTCACTCAACATTGTACTCCACGACTAGTACAACATGTACTCACGAACACTTAGTCACTCACATTGTACTCACGAACACTTGTACCCTCCATGTACCCGAACACTTAGTACTCACTCAACATTGCACTTCACGAACACTTTGTACTCACTCAACATTGTACCTCACGAACACTTAGTACTCATTCAACATTGTACTCCACGAACACTCAGTACAGTACTCACTTATATAAGAACAAGAGGAGCTCCAGCAGGACTCATAGTATTTACGTCTACGGTAACACCAGATAATTTGGGGTAATTTCACGGCAGCAACTTCCTGATTGGCTACCATCCGTCCCAGCTGTCATTCTGTCCCCTGATTGGATCAACTACACTCCCTCTGATAAACAACCCTTCATGGCCTACCACGATTGTTTCACCAGTAGTTCATGACAGGGTACAAGCGGCTGCCTGGCGTATGACGTGGAATATAGCAGGGTGATATGTGTTAGAAACCACGTATATTACATCTTCCTATCTACCCACACACCTCCCTATCCACCGCCACACACCTCCCTATCCACCGCCACACATCTCCCTATCCACCGTCACACACCTACCTATCCACCGTTACACACCTCCCTATCCACCGCCACACATCTCCCTATCCACCGCCACACACCTACCTATCCACCGTCACACACCTACCAATCCACCCTCACCTCCCATCTCACCCTGACGTTATCCTTCACCTACCTGACCTTCACCAAAAACAATAATTCAGTTTAAATTCTTCAGAACAAAGGAACAAGTCGCTAAGGATTTTTACGAGGCCACAGCTGTGATGATGTTCTTCCGCGGTGATCCACTTCTGCGGGCAAGGCAACATTCCGACCTCTTCATTGGCTGACGCAGATAACGTGAACAAATAAAAAAATACGATTGGCTGGATATTCCGAGATGGCGTAAGGTATTATTTTGTATGGTATTTGATAAAGTGATGACATAACAAACCTCCGTGACATTTATCCTCTATGGTGTAACGTAACCTAACCCAAGTTGTCCAGGCGCGTATGAACGGTTATTAATAGGGGTTTCCTTCAGTAATGATGGAAGTAAAGTGGTTCCCAGAGATAATTAGGGACAGATTATTATTAACAATATTGAAATTTTTAAATAAATACAAAACTCACAAAGGTAATAATATTTTGTCGGTTTTAGGTTAATAAATTATTTTCTTGGAACTAGAAATAAACTCGCTGACCTCCGTTATGAGTTTATTGCTGACACGACAAAAACCCACATTTAAATCTTAGAAGAAGTGGGCATTTAACACATAAAATTAACCTATTCTAAAACCAATTATCAAGTCCATGTATGATAATTATAACTTCTGGCCAGGAAAAAAATAAGCTGTTGTGAAGCGCCTCTGATGAGCTGTAGAGAAAAATGTATTATATGGAAATACATCAAACTAGTCTGAAAATAAGCGTGTTGAAGTGTTTTATGGGCTCATACTGATAAGTGATATATGTGGGTGAGAAGTGTGAAAGTAATTCAATTCTTAAAATAGTTGACTGAACATGACAAGAGATCAGTCAAAGATGTACATTATTTTGATTGTATTGCACTTTATTTAATGCTTCGTCATGCTTTGGGAATGCTGGAATAATAATAAACGTTTAGTGGGTAAGTCGATTCGTTTTTTATTGGAGCTTAATGCACGAGACTTAAGTGACAGTGGAGTGCCCCCGAGGCCTGACCTGGTGTAAAACCTGACCTGGTGTAGATGTACCTCAGCCCCAACCCACAGTTCCTATATGATAGCCCACCCTTTCTGACGGTAATTCCCCCCGTGAACACTTCAAGGGGTTTGTGCCGACTCTTTCACCCCGCCCCCCTCCACCCTACACAATTCGGCCTCCTCAACCATGATTAGTTTCGTCCCTATAGCTGTCAACTTAACATGTAATCTTAAGGTGTCTGAGATAAATGACCTCGCGCTCTTACATCACGCACTCACTTCAACAATTATTTTCTGGTTCCTATTTTTACGACCAAGTGATTTTCTATAACTGTCCATTTGTCTGTGTCCTGCCGTGAACAACAGACAGTAACCTGAGGGTGATTGTCGCTAAACTGTCCAAACTGTTTCTTGAATGACAGTCACACGCTGCTTGTGGCTGGACCCTCTTCTTCTTGCCGCCCATTAATGTTTCCAATCATTGTTATGTTCTTCTGTAGACTTGTGATTTACGTCTTACAATACGTAGAGACTGTCAGTCATCTCGGGATAAATATATCATATCTTTTAATGTGTTTCTGAATTTTGTGAAAGTTTGTGTAATGTGTAGTGAAGCAGTCTTTTGGATGAAGACAGTAATAATAATAATAATAATAATAATAATAATAATAATAATAATCTCTGATATCTATAAAATTAGTAGAAAAGGCAAATTAAAAATACTGTTTTTTTTTTACAATTTGTCTTCTGTTGACCAAATTTCATCTTTAACTCAATAAACCTACAGGACCTATCAGCTAAGGTATATAAGAGTACTATAGTATCACCTTTGACTCAACTAAAGTCAAGTGAGACTCGGAACCTCCTCTCTCCTTCTAGTTCCATCTCGTTTTAAGGCAAATGGCTCAGAAACAATGGAATAGCGAGTGATATAAATAAATAAATTAATAAAGAAAGAGAGAGAGAGAGAGAGAGAGAGAGAGAGTTAAACCAATATATCATCTTTTATAAGGGCGTAGTAGGCACACACACACACACACACACACACACACACACACACACACATATTGCATCGTCCTTTAGCTGAAATATTCCTATGTGACTCGAGGAAACTAGACCATTACCTAATATATTCACCTGAGGCACCACCTAATATATTCACCTGAGACACCACCTAATATATTAACCTGAGACACCGCCTAATATATTAACCTGAGACACTACCTAATATATTCACCTGAGACACCACCTAATATATTAACCTGAGGCACCACCTAATATATTCACCTGAGACACCACCTGATATATTCACCTGAGACACTCCCTAATATATTCACCTGAGACACCAACTAATATATTCACCTGAGACACCACCCAATATATTCACCTGAGACACTCCCTAATATATTAACCTGAGGCACCATCTAATATACTCACCTGAGACACCACCTGATATATTAACCTGAGACACCACCTAATATATTCACCTGAGACACCACCTGATATATTCACCTGAGACACCACCTGATATATTAACCTGAGACACCACCTAATATATTCACCTGAGACACCACCTAATATATTAACCTGAGACACCAACTAATATATTCACCTGAGACACCACCTAATATATTCACCTGAGACACCACCTAATATATTCACCTGAGACACCACCTAATATATTCACCTGAGACACCACCTAATATATTCACCTGAGACACCACCTAATATATTCACCTGAGACGCCATCTAATATATTCACCTGAGACACCACCTAATATATTTACATGAGACACTCCCTAATATATTCACCTGAGACATCACCTAATATATTAACCTGAGGCGCCACCTAATATATTTACATGAGACACTCCCTAATATATTCACCTGAGACATCACCTAATATATTAACATGAGGCAACCACCTATAAGGCAGCCCCAGGAAGCTCACTGTGGGAAACGTGCTTCTAGGTGTGGTTGACATATCGTGCAAGTGACTATACACGTTAATTAAAACAGGTAATAATTTTTCAAGGTGGAAGTGGTGTGTTGTGATTATCGTTAACTCTTAATTACTTCTGGTTACCCTGCTGTGATTGGCTGCTGAGAAACGATTGTGTGGAGGGTCGATGTGTGATGGTGAGTGGTGGTAATGGTGAATAGTGGTGATGGTGAATGGTAGTGGTGTTGGTGGGTACTGTGGTAGTCGTGGTAATAGACGTCAGGGTGGTAAATTTTTGCTAATGATGAGTGGTGGTGAAGCGGTGGTGGTAAATGTTAATGGTGGTGAGTCTTTGGTGGTGATGAGTGATGATTATGAGAAGACAGCGGTGATGGGATGGAAGACCCTGCTCCTCTCTCACCTCTCTCTGACGACACAAAATTTTACTCCGCCACCAAACTCTTGAACCTAAACACCTGCCTCACATGCTTCAGTCGTCACCTCCCCGTCCATCGTGTTTACCTCCCCACCCCAGCCTTCCATTACTGTTTTCCTTCCATTACTGTTATCCTTCCATTACTGTTATCCTTCCATTACTGTTATCCTTCCATTGCTGTTATCCTTCCATTACTGTTGTTCTTCCATTACTGTTATTCTTCCATTACTGTTATCCTTCCGTTACTGTTATCCTTCCATTACTGTTATCCTTCCATTACTGTTATCCTTCCATTACTGTTATCCTTCCATTACTGTTGTTCTTCCATTACTGTTATTCTTCCATTACTGTTATCCTTCCATTACTGTTATCCTTCCATTACTGTGATCCTTCCATTACTGTTATCCTTCCATTACTGATATTCTTCCATTACTGTTATCCTTCCATTACTGTTATCCTTCCATTACTGTTATCCTTCCATTACTGTTATTCTTCAATTACTGTTATCTTTCCATTACTGTTATTCTTCCATTACTTTTATCTTTCCATTACTGTTATCCTTCCATTACTGTTGTTCTTCCATTACTGTTATTCCTCCATAACTGTTATCCTTCCATTACTGTTGATCTTCCATTACTGTTATTCCTCCATAACTGTTATCCTTCCATTACTGTTATCCTTCCATTACTGTTATCCTTCCATTACTTTTATCCTTCCATTACTGTTATCCTTCCATTACTGTTATCCTTCCATTATTGTTATCCTTCCATTATTGTTATCCTTCCATTACTTTTATCCTTCCATTACTGTTATCCTTCCATTGCTGTTATCCTTCCATTACTGTTATCCTTCCATTACTGTTATCCTTCCATTACTGTTATCCTTCCATTACTGTTATCCTTCCATTACTGATATTCTTCCATTACTGTTATCCTTCCATTACTGTTATTCCTCCATAACTGTTATCCTTCCATTACTATTGATCTTCCATTACTGTTATTCCTCCTTAACTGTTATCCTTCCATTACTGTTATCCTTCCATTACTGTTATCCTTCCATTACTTTTATCCTTCCATTACTGTTATCCTTCCATTACTGTTATCCTTCCATTATTGTTATCCTTCCATTATTGTTATCCTTCCATTACTTTTATCCTTCCATTACTGTTATCCTTCCATTACTGATATTCTTCCATTACTGTTATCCTTCCATTACTTTTATCCTTCCATTACTGTTATCCTTCCATTACTGTTGTTCTTCCATTACTGATATTCTTCCATTACTGTTATCTTTCCATTACTGTTATTCTTCCATTACTGTTATCCTTCCATTACTGTTATCCTTATGATACTTTTATCCTTCCATTACTGTTATCCTTTCATTACTGTTGTTCTTCCATTACTGATATTCTTCCATTACTGTTATCCTTCCATTACTGTTATTCTTCCATTACTGTTATCCTTCCATTACTGTTATCCTTCCATTACTGTTGTTCTTCCATTACTGTTATTCTTCCATTACTGTTATTCTTCCATTACTGTTGTTCTTCCATTACTGTTATCCTTCCATTACTGTTATCCTTCCATTACTTTTATCCTTCCATTACTTTTATCCGTCCATTACTGTTATTCTTCCATCACTGTTATCCTTCCATTATTGTTATCCTTCCATTACTGTTATCCTTCCATTACTTTTATCCTTCCATTACTGTTATTCTTCCATTGCTGTTATTCTTCCATTACAGTTGTTCTTCCATTACTGTTATCCTTCCATTACTGTTATCCTTCCATTACTGTTATCCTTCCATTACTGTTATTCTTCCATTACTGTTATCCTTCCATTACTGTTATTCTTCCATTACTGTTATCCTTCCATTACTGTTATCCTTCCATTACTGTTATCTTTCCATTACTGTTATCCTTCCATTACTGTTATCCTACCATTACTGTCATCCTTCCATTACTGTTGTTCTTCCATTACTGTTATTCTTCCATTACTGTTATTCTTCCATTACTGTTGTTCTTCCATTACTGTTATCCTTCCATTATTGTTATCCTTCCATTACTGTTATCCTTCCATTACTTTTATCCTTCCATTACTTTTATCCTTCCATTACTGTTATTCTTCCATCACTGTTATCCTTCCATTATTGTTATCCTTCCATTACTGTTATCCTTCCATTTCTGTTATTCTTCCATTACTGTTGTTCTTCCATTACTGTTATCCTTCCATTACTGTTATTCTTCCATTACTGTTATTCTTCCATTACTGTTATCCTTCCATTACTGTTATCCTTCCATTACTGTTATCTTTCCATTACTGTTATCCTTCCATTGCTGTTATTCTTCCATTACTGTTGTTCTTCCATTACTGTTATCCTTTCATTACTGTTATCCTTCCATTACTGTTATCCTTCCATTACTTTTATTCTTCCATTACTGTTATCCTTCCATTACTGTTATCCTTCCATTACTGTTATCTTTCCATTACTGTTATCCTTCCATTACTGCTATCTTTCCATTACTGTTATCCTTCCATTACCGTTATCCTGCCCAAGCTGCAAATGCTATCCGTAATAACTCTGACAAATAAGACGCTATTGTACTCCTGTTACTGTAACTAGTTTATTGTAGGCTGGTTGTGGCGCCCGGCGTTGCTCGGCTTTGTTTTTGACAAAGGTAACCTCCCAGATTGATTGGGACACCCCATAGCTTATGTCCGTCCTTGGCCAAAGTTAAGTGTATAAGCATTTAACAACCATACCAAGTTTCATCTCTCTACGTTAAAAACTGTTGTACACCCACTAAAAAATTATTCGGCACCCTTACGGCGTGATACAATATGACACGGGTGCCGAATAATTGTTTCGTGGGTGTACACGGTGAGGCCCATTATTGGATGGGTTGTATGGGACCACCCCGCCCCTCTTCCCTCAATTTAGATGTCCAAGAACATGTTCGGACTATTTACATTACATAAGGTGACCAAATTTCAGCTCTCTATCTTTAAAAGTGTGGCCGTGCATAGCGAACACACAGACAGAAAGGCACTGTGCATTAATATCTATTCTATACTACCTGTGAATTACCCGGCATTACCCAGGTTTGTTTTTTGAGGAGCAGCTCATAGCCAATGGTGGTCAAGCAAATACAGCCCTTGCCTCCTATTCCGGGGGTCGATGGTTTGATTCCCGGGTGCTCCCAGTTTACCCAGCTGTAAAATGGGTACCTTAGTTTACAACCTGGGGTAGTGAAAGCTGCCTTCTTGTGTACCGAAGGCTTAGTATGCACTGTGCTATATCCACACTGTCCCTAACGAACAGTCATGCCAAGGGGACCTACTTTCACTTTATCATAGGCAGTATCCATAATTGCACTCTCAGCTATCTATATTCACTGCATAATATATGTGCACTGCATAAATATACTACAGTTTCAACACTACATCCACTACACTTCTACACTACATCCACTACACTTCTACACTACATCCACTACACTTCTACAATATATCCACTACACTTCTACAATACATCCACTACACTTCTACACTACATCCACTACACTTCTACACTACATCCACTGCACTTCTACACTATATCCACTACACTTTTACACTACATCCACTACACTTCTACACTACATCCACTACACTCTTACACTACATCCACTACACTTCTACAATACATCCACTACACTTCTACAATACATCCACTACACTTTTACACTACATCCACTACACTTCTACACTACATCCACTACACTTTTACACTACATCCACTACACTTCTACACTACATCCACTACACTTTTACACTACATCCACTACACTTCTACACTACATCCACTACACTTTTACACTACATCCACTACACTTCTACACTACATCCACTACACTCTTACACTACATCCATTACACTTCTACACTACATCCACTACACTTCTACACTACATCCACTACACTTCTACACTACATCCACTACACTCTTACACTTCATCCACTTCACTTCTACACTACATCCCCTCCACCACATACAATAAGTCCACTACACTATTATCTCCACTATCTCCATTTGTTAGTCCTTGGAAAAACTTAAGTACACATGCAAGAACTAACCTCACTAATCTTTAGTTCTCTACGTTAAAAATTATGATCGTGCACAGGGGGACTAAATTATATACGTGGACGTTGACCCTCCACTTTAGACGAGTTTTTATGAGTGAGTTATACCTTCTAGGGGTGGAGGGCCGACCACTACACCCAACCCCTCAAAATTCTACCTTCAGGATACGTCTGAAATCCATGAGCATCACTGAGGCAAATTTCAACTCCCTATCTTTAAAACTGTGGCTGGAGATATCGCACAGACACAGACAAATGAAGGTTATGACACGTCCACACACACACACACACATATATATATATATGCTGATAACCACAAGGAAAGAAGAAAACACGAAGTTCCCAAGCGCTTTCGTGTAATTCACATCTTCAGGGGTGAGTACAAAGGGGTGAATACAGACTGTACTCACCCCTGAAGATGTGAATTACACGAAAGCGCTTGGGAACTTCGTGTTTTCTTCTTTCCTTGTGGTTATCAGCATATACCTAGATCACGTGCAACTACAGTGATTTATTTGCACATATATATATATATATATATATATATATATATATATATATATATATATATATATATATATATATATATATATATATATATATATATATATATATATATAACGTATCTATCGCGGTGGAGTGACTACTCACTGAGTATACTGTTATTATACGCTCGGTTCTCATGATAATTGCATCAAAGACCATAATGTTTTTGTCAATAATACTACTACAGTATTAGATTAAGGAAGGTTTATAATTGTACAGTTGTATTTGCATTTGTGATGTATTTCAGTTAAACATTTTGTATTTCATGTGTGTGGTGACAGAGATGCTACAGTACATAGTGATTACCTGTTGTGACTACTGTACTCTGATAGTGTGTGTGTGTGTGTGTGTGTGTGTGTGTGTGTGTGTCGTAATAACCTTTATAGGTTACACACCGCAGCAGTATATACCAAGTGACTGTCACAGTATGATTTAATTATGTAATGTGTACTAGACATGTCACAAGACTGTAGGCACGTCAGACAACATTCCTGAAGGTAGAGCTTGAGGTGCCATGAGAGTCATAGTCCATGTGAGACGTAATTACAAGTCACGATAAACAAATCCCTTCTGACATTCTTAACATAACCGCTTGAAGCTGCATGACTCACACGATGAAGAACACATTTTATTAGGCAATAACTCATCTGGGAAGAGAGAGAGAGAGAGAGAGAAGATCCAGTTAACACGCTCAAGAGACACTGTACAACATAGCCATGGTCCACCGTGTGAACGAACCATCATCACTCCCCCTCACCCACCCTCACTCGGCTCAGTAAGGTCGGGGCTCTTTATGTCACCCTTCACCAAACTCTCTCCTCGACAACGACCTGGGAATTTCTGAGTCTTCTTCCAGAATTAAATTAAGGTTTAAAAATTAAATAACAAGGAGTAAATAATTGAATAAAATAATAATAGTAATAATAATAATAATAATAATAATAATAATAATAATAATAATAATAATAATAATGATAATAACATATACAACCAGAAGAAGAATTAGAACAACAAAAATTAACAAGAAAGAAAGAAAAATAATACCAAAAACAAGTATTAGAATAAAACAAATAAGCTTTACAAATACATCAGACCATGTCATAAACTCTTGCTCACATGTAAACAATAATTACAATGAATTAAGTAAACCGAATTACGATTAACAAAGAAATAGGAGTCAGTAAATATAATGTGTTTTCTGTCGCGTGGAATTAAAACCAGATAAAAATAAACTTGAGGTTGGACAGATAAATAAAGTGATTTAGAGTCAAGGTCTAATTTCCTCTTGGCTGGTGTTGGAGAAGGATGAAATTATTAATTTAGTCAACAAAACCTAACGTAACCTAATCTAACCAAACCTAAAAAGTCAACGGAACCTAACCTACCCTTTCTGTAACCTAACCTAAACTAACTTAGTCAACGAAACATAACTTTTCCCTTATGGAACCTAAACTAAACTAATCTAACCAAACCTAATTTTACCAAACCTAACCTATCAAAACCAAACTTAACCTAACCAAATTTAACCAAACTTTCCCTTATGCAACTTAACCTAACCTAACTTTTCCAAACCTAACGAAAACCAAACCTAACTTTACCAAACCTAACCAAATGTAACCAAACCAAAACTAAACTAATCTAACCAAACCAAACCTAACCTAATCTAACCAAACCAAGGCTAACCTTCCCCTTATGCATCTTAACCCTCGTATGACTAACATAACTTAACTTACCCCTAACTCAATCAAATCTACCTCATACTTAGATCACCCTAACTTATTCTAACCTAACTTAACCTACCTCTAACGTAACTTAACCTGAAGTAACCAAACCTAACGTACCTTCAACGTGACCGAACTATAATCTTTTATTCTCCACTCTCTCATCCTCCTCCACTCTCTCATCCTCCTCCACTCTCTCATCCTCCTCCACTCTCTCATCCTCCACCGCTCTCTCATCCTCCTCCACTCTCTCATCCTCCACCACTCTCTCATCCTCCACCACTCTCTCATCCTCCACCACTTTCTCATCCTCCTCCACTCTCTCATCCTCCTCCACTCTCTCATCCTCCACCACTCTCTCATCCTCCTCCACTCTCTCATCCTCCTCCACTCTCTCATCCCCTACCACTTTCTCATCCTCCTCCACTCTCTCATCCTCCTCCACTCTCTCATCCTCCTCCACTCTCTCATCCTCCACCACTCTTTCATCCTCCTCCACTCTCTCATCCTCCACCACTCTCTCATCCTCCTCCACTCTCTCACCTTCCTCCACTCTCTCATCCTCCACCACTCTTTCATCCTCCTCCACTCTCTCATCCTCCACCACTCTCTCATCCTCCTCCACTCTCTCATCCTCCTCCACTCTCTCATCCTCCTCCACTCTCTCATCTTCCTCCACTCTCTCATCCTCCTCCACTCTCTCATCCTCCATCACTCTCTCATCCTCCTCCACTCTCTCATCATTCCACCACTCTCTCATCCTCCACCACTCTCTCATCCTCCTCCACTCTCTCATCCTCCTCCACTCTCTCATCTTCCTCCACTCTCTCATCATCCTCCACTCTCTCATCTTCCTCCACTCTCTCATCCTCCACCACTCTCTCATCCTCCTCCACTCTCTCATCTTCCTCCACTCTCTCATCATTCCACCACCCACTCATCCTCCACCACTCTCTCATCCTCCTCCACTCTCTCATCCTCCACCACTCTCTCATCCTCCTCCACTCTCTCATCCTCCACCACTCTCTCATCCTCCTCCACTCTCTCATCCTCCACCACTCTCTCATCATCCTCCACTCTCTCATCCTCCTCCACTCTCTCATCCTCCACCACTCTCTCATCCTCCTCCACTCTCTCATCCTCCTCCACTCTCTCATCCTCCTCCACTCTCTCATCCTCCTCCACTCTCTCATCCTCCTCCACTCTCTCATCCTCCTCCACTCTCTCATCCTCCACCACTCTCTCATCCTCCTCCACTCTCTCATGATTCCACCACTCTCTCATCCTCCTCCACTCTCTCATCCTCCTCCACTCTCTCCTCCTCCACCACTCTCTCATCCTCCTCCACTCTCTCATCATTCCACCACTCTCACATCCTCCACCAATCTCTCATCCTCCTCCACTCTCTCATGATTCCACCACTCTCTCATCCTCCTCCACTCTCTCATCCTCCACCACTCTCTCATCCTCCACCACTCTCTCATCCTCCACCACTCTCTCATCCTCCACCACTCTCTCATCATTCCACCACTCTCTCATCCTCCACCACTCTCTCATCCTCCTCCACTCTCTCATCCTCCTCCACTCTCTCATCTTTCCACCACTCTCTCACCCTCCTCCACTCTCTCATCCTCCACCACTCTCTCATCTTTCCACTACTCTCTCATCCTCCACCACTCTCTCATCCTCCACCACTCTCTCATCATTCCTCCACTCTCTCATCTTTCCACTACTCTCTCATCCTCCACCACTCTCTCATCCTCCACCACTCTATCATCCTCCTCCACTCTCTCATCCTCCTCCACTCTCTCATCCCCCACCACTCTCTCATCCTCCACCACTCTCTCATCCTCCACCACTCTCTCATCCTCCTCCACTCTCATCCTCCACCACTTTCTCATCCTCCTCCACTCTCTCATTCCTCCTCCACTCTCTCATCCCCCACCACTCTCTCATCCCCCACCACTCTCTCATCCTCCACCACTCTCTCATACTCCACCACTCTCTCATCCTCCACCACTCTCTCATCCACCTCTATTCTCTTATCCTCCTCCACTCTCTCATCCTCCACCACTCTCTCATCATCCTCCACTCTCTCATCCTCCTCCACTCTCTCATCCTCCTCCACTCTCTCATCCTCCTCCACTCTCTCATCCTCCTCCACTCTCTCATCCTCCTCCACTCTCTCATCTTCCTCCACTCTCTCATCCTCCTCCACTCTCTCATCCTCCTCCACTCTCTCATCCTCCTCCACTCTCTCATCCTCCTCCACTCTCTCATCCTCCACCACTCTCTCATCCTCCTCCACTCTCTCATCTTCCTCCACTCTCTCATCTTCCTCCACTCTCTCATCCTCCTCCACTCTCTCATCCTCCTCCACCACTCTCTCATCCTCCTCCACTCTCTCATCCTCCTCCACTCTCTCATCCTCCTCCACTCTCTCATCCTCCTCCACTCTCTCATCCTCCTCCACTCTCTCATCCTCCTCCACTCTCTCATCCTCCTCCACTCTCATCCTCCTCCACTCTCTCATCCTCCTCCACTCTCTCATCCTCCTCCACTCTCTCATCCTCCTCCACTCTCTCATCCTCCTCCACTCTCTCATCCTCCTCCACTCTCTCATCCTCCTCCACTCTCTCATCTCCTCCACTCTCTCATCCTCCTCCACTCTCTCATCCTCCTCCACTCTCTCATCCTCCTCCACTCTCTCATCCTCCTCCACTCTCTCATCCTCCTCCACTCTCTCATCTCCTCCACTCTCTCATCTCCTCCACTCTCTCATCCTCCTCCACTCTCTCATCCCTCCACTCTCTCATCCTCCTCCACTCTCTCATCCTCCTCCACTCTCTCATCCTCCCCACTCTCTCATCCTCCTCCACTCTCTCATCCTCCTCCACTCTCTCATCCTCCTCCACTCTCTCATCCTCCTCCACTCTCTCATCCTCCTCCACTCTCTCATCCTCCTCCACTCTCTCATCCTCCTCCACTCTCTCATCTCCTCCACTCCTCATCCTCCCACTCTCTCATCCTCCTCCACTCTCTCATCTTCCTCCACTCTCTCATCCTCCTCCACTCTCTCATCCTCCACCCCTCTCTCATCCTCCTCCACTCTCTCATCCTCCTCCACTCTTTCATCCTCCTCCACTCTCTCATCCTCCTCCACTCTCTCATCCTCCTCCACTCTCTCATCCTCCTCCACTCTCTCATCCTCCTCCACACTCTCATCCTCCTCCACTCTCTCATCCTCCTCCACTCTCTCATCCTCCTCCACTCTCTCATCCTCCTCCACTCTCTCATCCTCCTCCACTCTCTCATCCTCCTCCACTCTCTCATCCTCCTCCACTCTCTCATCTTCCTCCACTCTCTCATCCTCCTCCACTCTCTCATCCTCCTCCACTCTCTCATCCTCCTCCACTCTCTCATCCTCCACCACTCTCTCATCTTCCTCCACTCTCTCATCCTCCACCACTCTCTCATCCTCCTCCACTCTCTCATCCTCCTCCACTCTCTCATCCTCCTCCACTCTCTCATCCTCCACCACTCTCTCATCCTCCACCACTCTCTCATCCTCCACCACTCTCTCATCCTCCTCCACTCTCTCATCCTCCTCCACTCTCTCATCCTCCTCCACTCTCTCACTCCTCCACTCTCTCATCCTCCTCCACTCTCTCATCCTCCTCCACTCTCTCATCCTCCTCCACTCTCTCATCCTCCTCCACTCTCTCATCCTCCTCCACTCTCTCATCCTCCTCCACTCTCTCATCCTCCTCCACTCTCTCATCTTCCTCCACTCTCTCATCCTCCTCCACTCTCTCATCCTCCTCCACTCTCTCATCCTCCTCCACTCTCTCATCCTCCTCCACTCTCTCATCCTCCACCACTCTCTCATCTTCCTCCACTCTCTCATCTCCTCCACTCTCTCATCCTCCTCCACTCTCTCATCCTCCTCCACTCTCTCATCCTCCTCCACTCTCTCATCTCCTCCACTCTCTCATCCTCCACCACTCTCTCATCCTCCTCCACTCTCTCATCCTCCTCCACTCTCTCATCCTCCTCCACTCTCTCATCCTCCACCACTCTCTCATCCTCCTCCACTCTCTCATCCTCCTCCACTCTCTCATCCTCCACCACTCTCTCATCCTCCTCCACTCTCTCATCCTCCTCCACTCTCTCATCCTCCTCCACTCTCTCATCATCCACCACTCTCTCATCCTCCACCTCTCTCTCATCCTCCTCCACTCTCTCATCCTCCACCACTCTCTCATCTTCCTCTAATCTCTCATCCTCCTCCACTCTCTCATCTCCTCCACTCTCTCATCCTCCTCCACTCTCTCATCCTCCTCCACTCTCTCATCCTCCTCCACTCTCTCATCCTCCACCACTCTCTCATCCTCCTCCACTCTCTCATCCTCCACCACTCTCTCATCCTCCACCACTCTCTCATCCTCCACCACTCTCTCATCCTCCACCACTCTCTCATCCTCCACCACTCTCTCATCCCTCCACTCTCTCATCATCCTCCACTCTCTCATCCTCCTCCACTCTCTCATCCTCCTCCACTCTCTCATCCTCCTCCACTCTCTCATCCTCCTCCACTCTCTCATCCTCCTCCACTCTCTCATCCTCCTCCACTCTCTCATCCTCCACCACTCTCTCATCCTCCACCACTCTCTCATCCTCCTCCACTCTCTCATCCACCACCACTCTCTCATCCTCCTCCACTCTCTCATCCTCCTCCACTCTCTCATCCTCCTCCACTCTCTCATCCTCCTCCACTCTCTCATCCTCCTCCACTCTCTCATCCTCCTCCACTCTCTCATCCTCCACCACTCTCTCATCCTCCTCCACTCTCTCATCCTCCTCCACTCTCTCATCCTCCACCACTCTCTCATCCTCCACCACTCTCTCATCCTCCACCACTCTCTCATCCTCCACCACTCTCTCATCCTCCTCCACTCTCTCATCCTCCTCCACTCTCTCATCCTCCTCCACTCTCTCATCCTCCTCCACTCTCTCATCCTCCTCCACTCTCTCATCCTCCTCCACTCTCTCATCCTCCACCACTCTCTCATCCTCCTCCACTCTCTCATCCTCCTCCACTCTCTCATCCTCCACCACTCTCTCATCCTCCTCCACTCTCTCATCCTCCTCCACTCTCTCATCCTCCACCACTCTCTCATCCTCCACCACTCTCTCATCCTCCTCCACTCTCTCATCCTCCTCCACTCTCTCATCCTCCTCCACTCTCTCATCCTCCTCCACTCTCTCATCCTCCTCCACTCTCTCATCCTCCACCACTCTCTCATCCTCCTCCACTCTCTCATCCTCCTCCACTCTCTCATCCTCCTCCACTCTCTCATCCTCCTCCACTCTCTCATCCTCCTCCACTCTCTCATCCTCCACCACTCTCTCATCCTCCACCACTCTCTCATCCTCCTCCACTCTCTCATCCTCCTCCACTCTCTCATCCTCCTCCACTCTCTCATCCTCCACCACTCTCTCATCCTCCACCACTCTCTCATCCTCCTCCACTCTCTCATCCTCCACCACTCTCTCATCCTCCTCCACTCTCTCATCCTCCTCCACTCTCTCATCCTCCTCCACTCTCTCATCCTCCTCCACTCTCTCATCCTCCACCACTCTCTCATCCTCCTCCACTCTCTCATCCTCCTCCACTCTCTCATCCTCCTCCACTCTCTCATCCTCCTCCACTCTCTCATCCTCCTCCACTCTCTCATCCTCCACCACTCTCTCATCCTCCACCACTCTCTCATCCTCCTCCACTCTCTCATCCTCCTCCACTCTCTCATCTTCCTCCACTCTCTCATCCTCCACCACTCTCTCATCCTCCTCCACTCTCTCATCCTCCTCCACTCTCTCATCCTCCTCCACTCTCTCATCCTCCTCCACTCTCTCATCCTCCTCCACTCTCTCATCCTCCTCCACTCTCTCATCCTCCACCACTCTCTCATCCTCCACCACTCTCTCATCCTCCACCACTCTCTCATCCTCCACCACTCTCTCATCCTCCTCCACTCTCTCATCCTCCTCCACTCTCTCATCCTCCTCCACTCTCTCATCCTCCACCACTCTCTCATCCTCCTCCACTCTCTCATCCTCCACCACTCTCTCATCCTCCTCCACTCTCTCATCCTCCTCCACTCTCTCATCCTCCTCCACTCTCTCATCCTCCACCACTCTCTCATCCTCCACCACTCTCTCATCCTCCTCCACTCTCTCATCCTCCACCACTCTCTCATCTTTCCACCACTCTCTCATCCTCCACCACTCTCTCATCCTCCTCCACTCTCTCATCCTCCTCCACTCTCTCATCCTCCTCCACTCTCTCATCCTCCTCCACTCTCTCATCCTCCTCCACTCTCTCATCTCCTCCACTCTCTCATCCTCCTCCACTCTCATCCTCCTCATCCTCCTCCACTCTCTCATCCTCCCACTCTCTCATCCTCCTCCACTCTCTCATCCTCCACCACTCTCTCATCCTCCACCACTCTCTCATCCTCCTCCACTCTCTCATCCTATACCACTCTCTCATCCTCCTCCACTCTCTCATCCTCCTCCACTCTCTCATCCTCCTCCACTCTCTCATCCTCCTCCACTCTCTCATCCTCCACCACTCTCTCATCTTTCCACCACTCTCTCATCCTCCTCCACTCTCTCATCCTCCTCCACTCTCTCATCCTCCTCCACTCTCTCATCCTCCACCACTCTCTCATCCTCCTCCACTCTCTCATCCTCCTCCACTCTCTCATCCTCCACCACTCTCTCATCCTCCACCACTCTCTCATCCTCCACCACTCTCTCATCCTCCTCCACTCTCTCATCCTCCTCCACTCTCTCATCCTCCTCCACTCTCTCATCCTCCACCACTCTCTCATCCTCCTCCACTCTCTCATCCTCCTCCACTCTCTCATCCTCCTCCACTCTCTCTCCTCCACCACTCTCTCATCCTCCTCCACTCTCTCATCCTCCTCCACTCTCTCATCCTCCTCCACTCTCTCATCCTCCTCCACTCTCTCATCCTCCTCCACTCTCTCATCCTCCACCACTCTCTCATCCTCCACCACTCTCTCATCCTCCTCCACTCTCTCATCCTCCTCCACTCTCTCATCCTCCACCACTCTCTCATCCTCCACCACTCTCTCATCCTCCTCCACTCTCTCATCCTCCTCCACTCTCTCATCCTCCTCCACTCTCTCATCCTCCACCACTCTCTCATCCTCCTCCACTCTCTCATCCTCCTCCACTCTCTCATCCTCCTCCACTCTCTCATCCTCCTCCACTCTCTCATCCTCCTCCACTCTCTCATCTTCCTCCACTCTCTCATCCTCCTCCACTCTCTCATCCTCCTCCACTCTCTCATCCTCCTCCACTCTCTCATCCTCCACCACTCTCTCATCCTCCTCCACTCTCTCATCCTCCTCCACTCTCTCATCCTCCACCACTCTCTCATCCTCCACCACTCTCTCATCCTCCACCACTCTCTCATCCTCCTCCACTCTCTCATCCTCCTCCACTCTCTCATCCTCCTCCACTCTCTCATCCTCCACCACTCTCTCATCCTCCTCCACTCTCTCATCCTCCTCCACTCTCTCATCTTTCCACCACTCTCTCATCCTCCTCCACTCTCTCATCCTCCTCCACTCTCTCATCCTCCACCACTCTCTCATCCTCCTCCACTCTCTCATCCTCCTCCACTCTCTCATCCTCCTCCACTCTCTCATCCTCCACCACTCTCTCATTCCTCCACCACTCTCATCCTCCTCCACTCTCTCATCCTCCTCCACTCTCTCATCCTCCTCCACTCTCTCATCCTCCTCCACTCTCTCATCCTCCTCCACTCTCTCATCTTCCACCACTCTCTCATCCTCCTCCACTCTCTCATCCTCCTCCACTCTCTCATCCTCCTCCACTCTCTCATCCTCCACCACTCTCTCATCCTCCTCCACTCTCTCATCCTCCTCCACTCTCTCATCCTCCTCCACTCTCTCATCCTCCACCACTCTCTCATCCTCCTCCACTCTCTTATCCTCCACCACTCTCTCATCCTCCTCCACTCTCTCATCCTCCACCACTCTCTCATCTTTCCTCCACTCTCTCATCCTCCTCCACTATCTCATCATTCCACTACTCTCTCATCCTCCACCACTCTCTCATCCTCCACCACTCTCTCATCCTCCTCCACTCTCTCATCCTCCTCCACTCTCTCATCTTCCTCCACTCTCTCATCCTCCTCCACTCTCTCATCCTCCTCCACTCTCTCATCCTCCTCCACTCTCTCATCTTCCTCCACTCTCTCATCCTCCTCCACTCTCTCATCCTCCTCCACTCTCTCATCCTCCTCCACTCTCTCATCTTTCCACCACTCTCTCCTCCTCCACCACTCTGTCATCCTCCTCCACTCTCTCATCCTCCTCCACTCTCTCATCCTCCACCACTCTCTCATCCTCCTCCACTCTCTCATCTTTCCACCACTCTCTCATCCTCCACCACTCTCTCATCCTCCTCCACTCTCTCATCCTCCTCCACTCTCTCATCCTCCTCCACTCTCTCATCCTCCACCACTCTCTCATCCTCCTCCACTCTCTCATCCTCCTCCACTCTCTTATCCTCCACCACTCTCTCATCCTCCTCTACTCTCTCATCCTCTTCCACTCTCTCATCCTCCTCCACTCTCTTATCCTCCACCACTCTCTCATCCTCCTCCACTCTCTCAAGCCATCTGTGTAATATCAAGAGACCTGAATGACCAAAGACATTCACAGCCTATCTTTGTAGCGAAGCCGATGCAGATCACCACAACATCCGTGTCAACATTCCTGATGAATATTTTACTGTATCTTCGATGTGTTCCGTCTGCTGCATGCAGAACCATACGGATGTCTGCCTCCTCATGTGGGGATAGTTATTCAGCTAGATAGGTTGATTCCGAGCATACCACATGTTCTTGATAGGTAACCAATACAATACCTGGAAAATCTTCCAGGTTGACCTGGGTACTGATAAGATGGAAGTGCTTTTTCTTATTTTCACTCTCTTGTAGAAAGTCCGGCCAGTTCCCTGGGAGTTTTTGTCTGCCTCAACTCGTCGTCTGGTACCATGTCCCCTCTTTTCTGTTTTTTATACATCACATACGATGTCAACACGTTTCACAGAACCTTGAAATTGACGCCTGATATATTCCATGATCTAGATCTGGATAACAAATAATTGAAATATTAATGAGGGGGGGGGGGGTGTAAATTTACTGTTGTTTGTATACAGTTAAAGAGAGATAACACATTAGAAAAGTAAATCTGATACATGTGTTATCATAATACAAGTATTGGTCACATCGAGGTAACAAAAGCCCCCATATTACCTGTCAACTGGAATCCGAGATATTGCCTTCAATCTTTAATCTTACGAGGACCGTCATGGGTCCTCGTAACAGTGTACGAAGTATGATGCTTTAATCAAAAAGTGTACGATTTTTCTCTTATCCTCTGGAGTCTGGACTAATAAGTGTGGCAACATCTCCAACTTAACGACCAACAAAACCCAACTACTCACACACATATAAGCACAACTGACAGATCAATTTATTCACTTCGCTGTTTTCATCAAAGAATAAATCTGAACACCAGTATGTTCACCCATCTAACAAGAGTGAATCGGAACATCAAGATAATAGAGTGAAGCAGTAACTAACTTTAAACTGTGTTCGACATAA
This sequence comes from Homarus gammarus, assembly GCA_958450375.1. Taxonomy (NCBI): domain Eukaryota; kingdom Metazoa; phylum Arthropoda; class Malacostraca; order Decapoda; family Nephropidae; genus Homarus; species Homarus gammarus. The sequence goes on along the minus strand of CAUDMG010001597.1, from coordinate 2,948,366 downwards.
TTTCTTGTTATAATTCATCTTTTGTCATTTTATTTCATTTCTGTCTATTATCTTCTGTTCTTTTTGTCCAATTCTCAAAGTTTCGTATGAATAATCCTCATAAGTGAATATATTTGATTGGGAAACAAACAAAAACTTAAAAAATAAATTAAAAATAAATACTACATCAAATTTCACTGAGACACAACTTAAACATGTTTCCTTAATAAGAGAAGAGACTTAAGGTGCAGAATCTTTATCTAAATATTCTTCACGGTAAATTTAATCTGTTAATAGGTACCAAGTGAACGTGTCTAGTCAAGGTAGAGTAACAGTGTAATGTTTATAGGCTATTTTTGGGGAGTATTATTGAATTCATAAGTGAAACACTGTGTATGTGTGTGTGTGTATGTGTGTGTGTGTGTGTGTACAGAGAGAGAGAGAGAGAGAGAGAGAGAGAGAGAGAGAGAGAGAGAGAGAGAGAGAGAGAGAGAGAGAACTGGGTGAGCAGACAGACATGTGTTCAATATAACTTATTATTCATCTTCTTTTATGGATCTCAATCTATTTGTTGACCATTCTTGTATCACACCGTCTCATTAAACAAGTCAGATAGACGAAATTTCTTCTCGCAAATCATCTATTAAATCACCTTCATCAGTCATTAACATTCACCCCAACTGCCCATAAAGAAGAAAGTTCTACTGTAAAAGTATATGAATGATAAACACTATACGACTTGTTTTCCTTAGCTTGAAAATATAAATGTAGAGATGCACACACACACACACACACACACACACACACACACACACACACCTCATGAATATTTTATCGTTCATCACACAACAGAGGAGAGAATGTTGGTTTAAGAAAGAATATTCACTGTTTCTGTGTACATTCAATATCAAATGTGATTCTGAATGTTTACAGAATATGGTGAGAAGTCATTCACAGTGAAGTGGGAGGAATGATGAAGGATGAGAGAGTGATGGAGGATGAGAGAGTGGTGGAGGACGAGAGAGTGGTGGAGGATGAGAGAGTGGAGGAGGAGTTAACCTTTTCCTGCAAAGGAGGAGGTGACATCACAGCCAGTTAGTGTGTGGAAAGCAGGCAGAACTGAATATCTTTCCTCACCTAATACCTCAGCCATCTGTGTAATATCAAGAGACCTGAATGACCAAAGACATTCACAGCCTATCTTTGTAGCGAAGCCGATGCAGATCACCACAACATCCGTGTCAACATTCCTGATGAATATTTTACTGTATCTTCGATGTGTTCCGTCTGCTGCATGCAGAACCATACGGATGTCTGCCTCCTCATGTGGGGATAGTTATTCAGCTAGATAGGTTGATTCCGAGCATACCACATGTTCTTGATAGGTAACCAATACAATACCTGGAAAATCTTCCAGGTTGACCTGGGTACTGATAAGATGGAAGTGCTTTTTCTTATTTTCACTCTCTTGTAGAAAGTCCGGCCAGTTCCCTGGGAGTTTTTGTCTGCCTCAACTCGTCGTCTGGTACCATGTCCCCCCTTTTCTGTTTTTTATACATCACATACGATGTCAACACGTTTCACAGAACCTTGAAATTGACGCCAGATATATTCCATGATCTAGATCTGGATAACAAATAATTGAAATATTAATGAGGGGGGGGGGGGTGTAAATTTACTGTTGTTTGTATACAGTTAAAGAGAGATAACACATTAGAAAAGTAAATCTGATACATGTGTTATCATAATACAAGTATTGGTCACATCGAGGTAACAAAAGCCCCCATATTACCTGTCAACTGGAATCCGAGATATTGCCTTCAATCTTTAATCTTACGAGGACCGTCATGGGTCCTCGTAACAGTGTACGAAGTATGATGCTTTAATCAAAAAGTGTACGATTTTTCTCTTATCCTCTGGAGTCTGGACTAATAAGTGTGGCAACATCTCCAACTTAACGACCAACAAAACCCAACTACTCACACACATATAAGCACAACTGACAGATCAATTTATTCACTTCGCTGTTTTCATCAAAGAATAAATCTGAACACCAGTATGTTCACCCATCTAACAAGAGTGAATCGGAACATCAAGATAATAGAGTGAAGCAGTAACTAACTTTAAACTGTGTTCGACATAATTTCTTGTTGTAATTCATCTTTTGTCATTTTATTTCATTTCTGTCTATTATCTTCTGTTCTTTTTGTCCAATTCTCAAAGTTTCGTATGAATAATCCTCATAAGTGAATATATTTGATTGGGAAACAAACAAAAACTTAAAAAATAAATTAAAAATAAATACTACATCAAATTTCACTGAGACACAACTTAAACATGTTTCCTTAATAAGAGAAGAGACTTAAGGTGCAGAATCTTTATCTAAATATTCTTCACGGTAATTTAATCTGTTAATAGGTACCAAGTGAACGTGTCTAGTCAAGGTAGAGTAACACTGTAATGTTTATAGGCTATTTTTGGGGAGTATTATTGCATTCATAAGTGAAACACTGTGTATGTGTGTGTGTGTATGTGTGTGTGTGTGTGTACAGAGAGAGAGCGAGAGAGAGAGAGAGAGAGAGAGAGAGAGAGAGAGAGAGAACTGGGTGAGCAGACAGACATGTGTTCAATATAACTTATAATTCATCTTCTTTTATGGATCTCAATCTATTTGTTGACCATTCTTGTATCACACCGTCTCATTAAACAAGTCAGATAGACGAAATTTCTTCTCGCAAATCATCTGTTAAATCACCTTCATCAGTCATTAACATTCACCCCAACTGCCCATAAAGAAGAAAGTTCTACTGTAAAACTATATGAATGATAAACACTATACGACTTGTTTTCCTTAGCTTGAAAATATAAATGTAGAGATGCACACACACACACACACACACACCTCATGAATATTTTATCGTTCATCACACAACAGAGGAGAGAATGTTGGTTTAAGAAAAAACATTCACTGTGTCTGTGTACATTCAATATCAAATGTGATTCTGAATGTTTACAGAATATGGTGAGAAGTCATTCACAGTGAAGTGGAAGGAATGATGAAGGATGAGAGAGTGGTGGAGGATGAGAGAGTGGAGGAGGATGAGAGAGTGGTGGAGGATGAGAGAGTGGTGGAGGATGAGAGAGTGGTGGAGGATGAGAGAGTGGAGGAAGATGAGAGAGTGGCGGAGGATGAGAGAGTGGTGGAGGATGAGAGAGTGGAGGAGGATGAGAGAGAGGAAGAGGATGAGAGAGTGGTGGAGGATGAGAGAGTGGTGGAGGATGAGAGAGTGGTGGAGGATGAGAGAGAGGAGGAGGATGAGAGAGTGGTGGAGGATGAGAGAGTGGTGGAGGATGAGAGAGTGGAGGAGGATGAGAGAGTGGAGGAGGATGAGAGAGAGGAGGAGGAGGAGGGAGTGGTGGAGGATGAGAGAGTGGTGGAGGATGAGAGAGTGGAGGAGGATGAAAGAGAGGAAGAGGATAAGAGAGTGGAGGAGGATGAGAGAGTGGAGGAGGATGAGAGAGTGGCGGAGGATAAGAGAGTGGTGGAGGATGAGAGAGTGGTGGAGGATGAGAGAGTGGTGGAGGATGAGAGAGTGGTGGAGGATGAGAGAGTGGAGGAGGATGAGAGAGTGGTGAATGAAACTGAAGGACAGACGTGCTGGTAAGACTGGTGGTGACTGAAGGGGCTATGACGTGATCTCAAGTATTGGGGAAGCTGTATTGAACGTAATGGCAGATGTTACTTCTATAAACAAAGAGAAATAGTGAGGAAAACATTGAAGAATATGTTATGTTATAGGAAAGTTTGTTTATATTAGATATTGTGGAGTTATAGAAGATAAGGTATAATATAGAAGTTATAGGTAGCAGGAAGTGATGTTATTTGGAAGTGACGTTGACGATGTGGAGGTTAAAGGTTATCTTGCCCCAGAGAGATAACCAGTGGTTGTGTTATTGAATCATTATCTCCAACAAAGTTCATGTCTGTCAGTGTGCAATGTCACTCACATCATGGCTGAGAATGAGAGTTGAGTCAAGGCTGTTCATAGATAAATAACTTAGAAGTTTGATGAGCAAAAAATATTATGGAAAATTGGGGTGAAAATTCGAGTTGTCTATTGCGAGTTCATATAAGGTTTAATTACCGATGAGAATAACTGAGGTGAAATAGAGTAGAAATGTGTGTGTGTGTGTGTGTGTGTGTGTGTGTGTGTGTGTGTGTGGCCTCCTTGCTGCGAAAGAGGCCCCACCAGATAAGAGTACCAGAAAGACCAAATAGGAGAAGGTTGGCAATAAGAACTTGATACCAAACTTTGCCACTGGCTGTATAGATGTCGAATAGGATTCAATAAGAGAAATTATCGCGAAAAAGTGTTATATTGTACAGCAGACGAGGAGACCAAGAGACGTGCTGCGGATGGTCCAGACGAGACTACCAAACATTTTCATTTTGAGGTTCACGGGTGACTCTTGAGTGTTCCGGCTGCCTTAAAGAGGCACACTGATGGTTAGGTTTCTATTGTTTTTGTTTTCCCCAATTTTTCTCATTGCAAGCTTAGATAAGTATGTTTGGCCACCATTTATCATGTCACCCGGCCATTATCTACAGTACTCTCTTCTTTATTCGTGCGTTAAAAATTCAATCATATTCTTAAGTGCCTCATTACTTCTGTTTTCAGTGTCATAAAAGAGCACCATAAACCTATCTTGTTAAACTTACAAGGTTTATGGGGATATACAATTACCGGTGAGGTAGAGAGGTTTCTATGAACCGGTCTCTCAACTCAACGATCCAGTTTCAACCCTTCACGAGAAATAAACTCATAAACTCTGGGAGTCGTGAACCTGTCACCCGCCTCTAGTACAATTGCTTGCAGTTACTCCGTGTGTGTGTGTGTGTGTGTGTGTGTGTAAGCAAGACTGTGTGTACATGACCCATTAAACCAACTCGGCCAGAACGACCCAGTGAGATTACTCCACCAACATACAGACGACGCTTCGATTACATGATGACAACTACACCAAACACACTGAGAAAACAATCTTAATAATCCAGTTGTGGTCGCCATCACAGCCTGGCCTTCACAACACTGCGGTGAGGCCCTCAAGTCATCCAAGAGTTCACCCATGTGGGAATGTAAGCAACTGGGGCCGACCAGCTGGTGGAAACGTGAAGTAGATCAACAGAGAATATTATTATTTTAACCGTGCTAACGATGGCCTTCAGGACACCACAAACACTCACCCTGTCAGTACCTCCTCATTCACGCGTTCTTCTCTCTAGACTGTTAATTTGTTAATATGTTTAGACTTGAGAGTAGCGAATCAGCTGGTTAGATTAAATTTCTCGTAAAATTTCAGGGACCCGAGACAATCTTCTTACAGAGTGATATTTTATGCTGGGTCGCTGAACTGGCAAGATTACTTCTTGATAAAGATTGGAAGAGGAAACCTTTATGACCTTTCTCCAGTTTGATGTCTGATTGGCGTGGGGGAGGAAGAGAAGGGGAGAAGGTGAGGAAGAGGAGGGGTAGAGTAGTGGTGTAGTAGTTCCCTTACAGATGGTGTTATGGGGAACCTCACATGATGCTGTAGCAACTCAGTGGTGTCGTAGCATCATGGGGACACCACGTGGTCTGGTGCCACAGGACCTCACTCACTCAAGTGAGTCAGGTGTGGTCCCAGGCCTGGTGTTGTTGAGTCTCACGGGCAGTTATCGATGGGTACCTGGGACCTCACTGTGTGAAAGTTAGCTTGGGTAAAACTCAGTTGTTAATGTTGAGTTGTTTTTCACTGACTTAAGCACTGTTCACCACTATCCAACACTGGTTCCATTCATTGCCTAAGTGAAATAGTAATTTCTGGAGAGAACTTGTTGATAATCCGGTGGGGAGGAGAGGTTCAGGGAAGGGAGTTGGTATGGGCCAACTTAACAGTTGACCTGGCTGCTCCTAGAGGAGCGCCAGGTACGTCTTGACCCTTCGGTGGTCAAGGATGAAGTAGACATAATGTGTTTCACCAGTTACCGCTGACAGTTTACAAAGCCAAAACTTGATCAATGTTTCTTATACACCAACTCAAGATAAAGAAGGACTCGTTATAAAAATATTAATGTAAATAAAAAGGTCCGGCTTTTCGTCAGGCTTGACCGTTGTCACCCAAACTGACCCACCATGCAACCTATATTTATCTCATTGTGTTGTTAAACAACAGGAACACTTTTGTGTAAAAAGAAAAAGGAACCGGAACGGCTTTCTAGTTGGTCCACCCCCCAGGAATGGGTGTAGATGGGGGCTGGGGTGGGGGGATTCCACACCCTTCCGAGGCGGTGGGTCCTGATACCTTCCGTTGTCGCCTGACATAAGAACATAAGAACATAAGAAAGTAAGGAGTCTGCAATAGGCCGGTTGGCCTGTGCATGGCAGCTCCTGTCGAGAATTACTACCACTCTCTATCATCCATGAATCTATCTAGCCTCCTTTTAAAACTTTCCAGCGTTCCAGCACTTACTACAAAGTTGCTAAGCTTGTTCCACTCGTCCACTACCCTATTTGTGAACCAGTTCCTTCCTATCTCCCTCCTAAACCTAAACTTATCCAACTTAAATCCGTTACTACGAGTCCTATCCTGTTCGGATATTATAAGAACTTTATCTATATCTCCTTCATTGATTCCTTTCACCCACTTAAATACTTCTATCATATCTCCCCCCACTCTTCGTCTTTCTAGGGAATGCAAGTTAAGTTTCTTTAACCTATCCTGATATGGAAGGTTTCTAAGTCCCGGAATCATTTTCGTCATTCTTCGCTGCACCGACTCCAGTGAATTGATATCCATTCTATGATAAGGGCACCAGAACCGAACAGCATAATCGAGGTGCGGCCTGACTAACGCAAGATATAGTTGCAATATGACCTCTGCACTCTTATTACTTACACTTCTTGATATAAAAACTAAAACTCTGTTTGCCTTATTTCGAACATTAACGCACTGTTTTTTAGGCCGTAGGTCCAGGCTTACAAGTACCCCTAAGTCTCTTTCACAAGTCGACTTCTCTAGGTTGCTGTTGTTAAGGCTGTATACATTGACAGTATTTGTTCTTCCAATATTAAGTACGCTGCACTTGCTGGTGTTGAATTTCATTTGCCATTTCACTGACCACTCCTGCAGTTTATTTAAATCCTCATGTAGTGCATTTGCATCCTGCCCTGAATAAATCTACCGCCCTATTTTGGTGTCATCCGCAAACTTGCTTATGTCACTGCTGATCCCAGTATCCAAATCGTTTATGTAGATTATGAACAAGACTGTGCCCAGTACTGACCCCGAAGGAACCCCACTAGTAACACGGCCCCACTCAGATTTAACACCATCTACGCTGACCCTCTGTATTCTATGGGTGAGCCATGATTTATCCAATTTAAAACTTTACCCTCGATACCATGAGCCTTAACTTTTCTCAGAAGCCTCTGATGCGGTACTCTGTCAAACGCTTTGCTAAATTCTAAGTAGATAACATCGTAATTTTCGTCATTATCTACTACCTCGAAGACTTTCCTAAAAAACGTCAGCAGATTTGTTAGACAAGATTTTCCCTTTGTAAACCCATGTTGAGAGTCGTAAATTAATTTGTTTTCCTCTAAATGCGATCGGATGCTATTTGCTATAACTTATTCAAGAAATTTCCCCACTACTGACATCAAACTAATCAGCCGGTAAGTTGACTCTGATTCTCTATCTCCTTTTTTAAATATGGGTACTACATTTGCCCGTTTCCACAAGTTTAACACAACTCCCGTGTCTAATGATTTTGTAAATAAGTTTACGAGGGGTCCGCTAATCTGTTCCCTACACCCTTTCAAAACTCGAGGGAAGATTTCATCCGGCCCTGGGAATTTTGTCTTCTTTAGTCTATTTATCTTCTTAAGAACATCCTCTTTTCTGATAGTGATATTCTTTCATTTCTCTTCTTCATTTCCCCTAAATATCAGTTCCACCTCTGGCATTTCCTTGTGAATTTCTTCTGTGAAAACTGATAAGAAGTAGTTGTTCAATGTTTTGCTTATTTTCTCACTATCATTGATCACTTCCCCTCTTTCTGACTTTAAAGGTCCCACTTTGTCCTTGACCTTTGTCCTATATTCCTGGAAAAATCCCTTGGGATTTGCCTTGGATTCTCTTGCTATCCTGATTTCGTAGTCCCTCTTTGCCGTCCTTACATTTTTCTTAACATTCCTAGATAGTTCATTATACCTATTTCTGAGATGCTCCTCCCCTCCCTTTAATTTCTTCTAAATTCCTTTCTTTATTCCTATGTTATGTTTAAGTTTTTTCGTCATCCACCTTGGCTCATTCTAATTTGAACTAATTATTTTATATGGTATATTTTATTCTTGTGCTTTACGTAGTATACAAGTGAATATATTATAGTCAAGATCAATTGTTTTGTCGCCGGTGACCACACCCGTTCCTACCGGGAACTAACCAGACTGTTCCCAGGCGACCTCACCTAGGTACCTTCGTAACCCCTCTTAATCAGCTGGTCGAAAGTCTGGGACTCTGACTATATTGTTATATTGTTATTGTTTTTCGTTTCCCAATTTAGGGTGAACCTGATTTCTCTGTGATCACTGTTCCCTAGTTCTTCCCCTACTGTGATATCTCTGATAATGTTTTCTTTATTTGTTATTACTAGGTCTAATAGATTGTCACCTCTAGTAGGTTATGTAATTAGTTGTTTTAAAAAATTGTCCTGTACCGCTTCTAGGAAGTCTTCAGATTCATAGTCACCTACAATGTTGTCCCAGTCAATATTTCTGAAGTTGAAATCCCCCATAATGCACAGGTTGTTGTACTTTGCTGCCCTACTCATTTTCTGCCATATGGGCTGAGCTGCTTCATTCCCAGGACTTGGGGGCCTGTAAATCACTCCCATAATTAGTTTTTCTCTTCCTTCCGCAATTTCTACCCATACAGACTCGGTTCCTATTTCACCCTTTATTGAATTATTATTACAACATTTTAATGTATCCCTTCTTACCGTCCCTGTCCTTGTGAAAAAGGTTGTACCCTTCTATGTGGTACTCTAATAAAAAGTTCTTGCTGGCCAGATTCATCCAAGTTTCGATGATCGCTATGAAGTCTACACTCTCGATACTGTTTGTATAGAATTTTTTTCTTTTCCGGGGATTAGCCCACCCGGGCACAGGTCACTGACCCACATCAGAGCCTGGGGGGCGAAAATATGTTGTTGTTCTAATTCTTCTTCTAGTTGTATATGTTATTGTTATTATTATTATTATTATTATTATTATTATTATTATTGTTATTATTAATATTATTATTATTATTATTATTATTATTGTTATTATTATTATTATTATTATTATTGTTATTATTATTATTATTATTATTATTATTATTATTGTTATTATTATTATTATTATTATTATTATTGTTATTATTATTATTATTATTATTGTTATTATTATTATTTTTATTATTATTATTGTTATTATTATTATTATTATTATTATTGTTATTATTATTATTATTATTATTATTATTATTGTTATTATTATTATTATTATTATTATTATTGTTATTATTATTATTATTATTATTATTATTGTTATTATTTTTATTATTATTATTATTATTATTGTTATTGTTATTATTATTATTATTATTATTATTATTGTTATTATTATTATTATTATTATTATTGTTATTATTATTATTATTATTATTATTATTATTATTGTTATTATTATTATTATTATTATTATTATTATTATTATTGTTATTATTATTATTATTATTATTATTATTGTTATTATTATTATTATTATTATTGTTATTATTATTATTATTATTATTATTATTGTTATTATTATTATTATTATTATTATTATTATTGTTATTATTATTATTATTATTATTATTATTATTGTTATTAATATTATTATTATTATTGTTATTATTATTATTATTATTATTATTATTATTGTTATTATTATTATTATTATTATTATTGCTATTATTATTATTATTATTATTATTATTATTGTTATTATTATTATTATTATTATTATTATTATTATTATTGTTATTATTATTATTATTATTATTATTATTATTATTATTATTATTATTATTATTATTATTATTATTATTATTATTATTATTATTATTATTATTATTATTATGTAAGGTTGAGACAGAGACAGATACACAGAAAAACAGAAAGAGGCAGAATTAGAGAACGACAGGTGAACAGACATACAAAGACAAGCAGTCAGAGACAGACAGAGACAGATAAAAAATGACAGTGACAGATAGACAGACAAACAGACAGACAGAAAGACAAACAAATAGTCAGACAAACAGCCAAAGACAGAGAGACATACAGAAAGACAGACAGAGAGACAGAGACTGACAAACAGACAGACAGAGACATACACAGATAGACAGACACAGGCAGACATTCAAACAGACAGAATTAGACTGACACACAGAGACACAAAGACAGACAGACAGAGGCAGGAAATCAGAGACAGACAGAGAGACATAAAGGGACAGACAGACAGACAGAGACAGGAAGACAAAGTGAGAAAGGCAATCAGGCAAAGACAGACAGATAGACAGAGAGACCAAAATTGTGGGAATGACAGACAGACAGAAACCGACAGACAGGCGGACAAACAGTCAGACAGATACACAGAGGCAGACAGACAGAGAGACAGACAGAAAATAGACAGACAGACAGTGATAGACAGAAAAACAGAGACAGACAGAGACTGAAAGATAAAGACAGACAGAGAGTGAGAGACAAAAACAGAAGGACAGACAGACAGACGCACAGAGACCGTCAGATAGATAGACAGTGACATGCAGACAGACAGTGATAGACAGATGGAGACAGACAAACAGAGACAATCAGACAGAGACAGAGCGAGAAAGACATACAGAGAGATAAATACAGACAGAGACAGACAGAGAGACAGACAGACAGACAGAAAAACAAAGACAGATAGAGAGAGATTGACAGACAGAAACAGGCAGACAGAAACAGACAGACAGACAGACAGACAGAGACTGACAGACAGAGACAGGCAGACAAACAGACAGACAGGTAGAGACAAACAAAAAGCAGACAGACAGACAGAAAGAAAGACAGAGAAGACAGACAGACTAAAGAGACAGGCAAACAGAGACAGTCAGACAGAGACACACTGACAGACAGACCGACAGACGGACAGAGAGACAGACAGATAGACAGAGACAGACATATAAACAGACAGACAGAAAGACAGACAGAGAGACAGACAGAGACACACACACACACACACAGACAGACAGACAAGATAGATAGACATACAGATAGACAGACAGAGAGAGAAGGAGACAGACTAATACTGACAGACAGAGAAACAGTCAGACAGACACGCAGAGACAAACAGACAAACAGAGAAAGACAGACAGACAGACTGATAGACAGAAAACAGAGACAGACAGACTAAGAGATAAAGACAGAATGACAGACAGACAGACAAACAGACGGACAGAGACAGTCAGATAGATAGACAGAGACATACAGGTAGACAGAAACTGACAGAGAAACAGAGACAGTCAGACAGACAGAGAGAAAAAAATAGACAGTTAGACTGACAGACAGAGAGACAGACAAAAAAGACAAGGATTGACAAGACAGACAAACAGACAGACACACAGACAGAGAGAAACAGACAGAAACACAGAATTAGAGAAAGACATGCATACATACAGACAGACAGACAGATTGACAAACTGGCAGAGACAAACAGAGACAGACAGACAGAGACTGACAGACAGACAAACAGACAGTCATATACAGACAGACAAAGGCTGACAGATAGACAAAAACAGACAGAAAGACAGAGATAGACAGATAGAGACAGACAGAGAGACAGAGATATACAGCCATACACAGACAAACAGAGGCAGAATGTGATACAGACAGATAAACAGAACAGACAGGCAGAGAGAGATATTGTGAGAAAGACAGAGAGGCTAAGACAGACAGATAAACAGACCGAGACAGACAGAGAGACACAGACAGACACAGACAGACAGTGTGAAGAAGAAAGGCAGACAGACAGACATATGGAGACAGACAGAGACTGACAGACAGAGAGACAGTCAGGCAGACAGACTGAGACAGACAGACAGAAACAAATAGACAAACAGAGACAGACTGACATACAGACAAACAGAAACAGACATACAGAGACTGACAAACAAACAGAGACAGACAGACAGACAGTGACTGACAGACAGTGACACGCAGACGGAGACAGTCAGACAGACAGAGACTGACAAACAAATAGAGACAGTCAGACAGAGAGAGACTAACAGCTAAACAGAGACAGTCAGACAAACAGAAAGACCGAAATAGATTTTTAGAAAAACAGACAGAGACGGACAGAGACAGACAGACAGACAGACAAGACAGACAGACACACAGAGACAGACAGACCGACAGCCATACTGTCTCTGTCCGTCTGTCTGTCTGTCTGTGTCTCTGTCAGTCAGTCCTTCTGTCTCTGTTTGTCTGTTTGTCTCTACGTGTCTGTCTGTCAGTCTCAGTCTGTCTCCATCTGTCTCTGTCTGTCTGTCTGTCTGTTTCTGTCTGTCTTTCTTATCTTTGTCTCTGTGTCTGTCTTTGTCTGTCTGTCTGTCTGTCCTTCGCTGCCTGTCTGTCTGTTTGTTTGCCTGTCTGTCTGTCAGTCTTTGTCTGTTTGTCTGTTTCTGTCTGTCAATATCTCTCTATCTGTCATTATCTTTCTGTCTGTCTGTCTGTCTGTCTCTGTCTGTTTTTATGTCTCTGTATGCCTTTCTCGCTCTGTCTGTGCGTTTTTCTGTCTCTGTTTGTCTGTCTACCTCCGTCCGTCCGTCCGTCCGTCTGTCTGTCTGTCTGTTTGTCTGTCTGTCTCTCTGTCTCTGCGTATCTGTCTGACTGTCTGTCCGCCTGTCTCTCGGTTTCTGTCTTTTTGTCATTTTCACAATTGTGGTCTCTGTCTGTCTGTCTGTCTGTCTATCTGTTTGTTTCTGCCTGATTGCCTTTCTCACTCTGTCTTCCTGTCTCTGTCTGTCTGTCTGTCTGTTCCTTTATGTCTCTCTGTCTCTCTCTGATTGCCTCTGTCTGTCTGATTCTGTCTGTTTGAATGTCTGCCTCGTCTGTCTGTCTGTCTGTCTGTCTGTTTGTCAGTCTCTGCCTCTCTGTGTGTCTTTCTGTCTGTCTGTCTGTCTCTGCCTGCTTGTCTCTGTATATCTGTTTACCTGTCGTTCTCTAATCCTGTCTCTTTCCGTCTGTCTGTGTAATTGTATCTGTCTGTCTGTCTGACTTGCCTGTCTGTCTGTATGTCTGTCTTTCTGTTTGTCTCTGTCTTTCTCTGTTTGTTTTTCTAACTGTCTATGTCTGTGTGTCTGTCTCCGTCTGTCTGTCTCTATTTGTTTGTCAATACTCTGTCTGTCTGTCTCTGTTTGTCTGTCTGTCTCTGCCTCCCTGTCTGTCTATTTGTTTGTCTCTGCCTTTTTCTATCTGTCTGTGTCTGTCTCTGTCTGTCTTCTCTCTGTCTGTTTTTCTATTTGTATTAGGATGTCTGCCCTTTTCTCTCCGCCTGTTGCTGTCTGACTCTCGTTCTGTCTTTTTCAGTCTATGTCTGTTTCTGTCCCTGTCTGTATCTGTCTCTGTCTCTGTCTTTGTCTATGTATGCCTCTGTGTCTGTCTGGGTCTGTCTGTCTCTGTCTTTCTGTGTCTATCTGTGTGTGTCTCTGTCTCTCTCTGTCTTTATCAGTGTATGTCTGTTTCTGTCTCTGTCTGTCTGTCTTTTTCAGTCTGTCTGTTTCTCTATATCTATCTCTGTATGTCTCTATCTGTGTGTCTCTGTCTCTCCGTCCGTCCGTCAAGTACCGGATCTCTGTATACTGTTCCGTGGCCCCGAAAGATCAACTCGAAAAACTGTAGTCGAATAGCAGCAAGTGAAACAAGGTGATCCTTACTCCGTTGATGGAAAGTAGTGCGGTGATTTGTAGCGTTTTATTACGGGCGCTCATCATTCCTTTTGGGGAGTAACAGTGACCGTGTGTCGCCCCCCCCCCCCCCCCCCCGTCCCCCAGTAAAGACACTGGCCTACAATACAACAAAGATTAATTGATCTGCTAAATCTTATTTGTATCCTTCACCAAAGATCAAACCTTGAGGTTGACACTTAAACACTTCTACGAGTCCTGCTGCCATAAGTTGAACTAAATAATGTATTTCTGCCATTAAAATATATTTAAATACTGGATCTATAGCTTGAATGTTATAAGCAGTACCCCCACTCTATCCCTATGTTAATTAACGACTACTTTTGAAAGTATTTCTTTACAGCGTTGAGTTTGAGTTGAGGCGGAACAGCCAGAAAGCCGTACCGATTTCTTTTTTTTTTTTTTTTTTACAAAAGCGTCCCTGTTCTTGAACATTTCAATCATCAGATATGTACAGGTTGCGTAGTGGTCAGTTGTCTGACTCAGTTTGGGTGACAGCGGTCGAGCCTGACGAGAGTGCCGGACCTCTATATTTACGTTACCATTGTTATATCGAGTCCTTCTTTATCTTGTGTTAGTGTATGTAAAAATATTGTAAACTATCAGAGACCTCTCGTACGTCTATGGGAAAGGGTCGCGGAAAGGGGACGTGATTGCTGCCCGTATCATCATTGGGTATGACTTTGCTTGGGAGATTGGTATCCCCGCATCCCCTGAGCAACGCTCTTGTGCATTATGCAGAAGAACCGACAACAGCACCCTTATCCACTACCTCCTAAGATGTCCCCACACACAACGCTTCCGTGACGCCTGCGGGACCACCACTCCACGACCCCCTGACGGAGACACGATGATCCTCCCCATACTGGCCAGATATTTTGTAAATAACAGTAATTATGTGTTAAAGGAATATCCTTCCTTCCTTAGGCTTTAGTAAGCCCCTTTATAATATTTATACTGTGTATAGTTGTCACACTTGCCAGATGCTTCTGGTGTCATTGTACAGGGTTACCTAGTGACAGCACTAGGATCCCGCTTCCTCTATCAAAGAATAAACAATTGAAATTGAACTATCAGAGGTAACTGGTGAAACACACCAAGTCTTCGATAATTAATGGAGACATTTTACAGAAGACGACCAGAAAACACACACTCACACACACACACATATACACATATTATAGACAACAATCATACATATACAACATTTGAACACAACATCGTCACTGCAACTGTAACTCTGCTATTTGAGTATAAATTCATACACATCCTGAGAAGAATTAAGTAAATTATGAAAGAAAAGCAACAAAAACACCGTAAGAGACATAAATAAAACTTCAGAAATGCCGATAGTAGTCCCCCTGCCGGTGGCCTGACGAACTACTGTAGTAGGGTGTGTCATAGGAGGGAAGATCAGCTAAAACTAATGGCCCATCACTTTTTTGGTAGATTTTAGTGTATATAAACAGAAAATAATTTCAGTTTCAATATTTTGCAACCTTTTGCTAGGTAAATTTTAGCGTGAAATTTATCGAGAATCTAACATACAGCTGCATTAGTGCATTACAATTAAATAGTGAACATTGCTTTCTGACTTCATTCTTTAACAACCCAACTAACATTATTTTTTTCTGTTTCAGATTCTTATGCATTTATAAGTTGATAATATTTGCGATGGCTGCTTGTGTCAGGACGAGGAACCAAAAATCCAGCCATCTCAGTCACTATCTTGGGTCTGGGAGAGAGCTCCTGAAGTCGGAGTTGCCTACATTGAGAGATGATTTGAGATACGGTGTTTTAATCAGGCAAATCAGTGAAAAGAACCAAAGAACTTACACAAACAAAGACATTGCCAGTGATATGACCAAAGCTGTCTTGGCACAGTACACTCTGGCTAACGCTCAGTTCAAGCCTCCAGTCATAACAAGTCAGAAGAAGATTAGTGAGAGACTGCTAGCCAGTTGGGAAAAGGCAAGAGATATCTCTCTTGGGAGAGGAAAACTTGCAGTTAAGGACAGCTTTGCCAAGCAACTGGACCAGTTATTTGACAAAATTACTTGCAAGTGCCCAATTGTTCTCTGTCCTGAGTTTGGATGCGATCGTGACTGTAAATCCGAGGCCCACATCTCCTTTATTTGCAAGCGTGAACTGAAGATTCCTGTGATCGAACTGGCATTTGTCAAAGCACAGAGAGAGAAGACTGGCAGTATAGGGGCTCTCATGATTTCTAGCCAAGATATTCCGGAGTCCAAGAGACAGGAGGCTGCCACAGAGAGACAGAAGAGGAGAAGAGTTGCCGAGGAAAAGAGACTTGAGAAGGCCCAGGGTGAGGTAAAAAAGGCCGATGATTGGAGTCAAGCTGATTCAGAGTTTAATGACTTCCCCTTGGCTGATCCGAGTGCTGACCAGGAGAATGGTGACTTTGTCCCTAACCCAGAAAATAATGATCCCAAGCCTTCCAGGCATAACATTCGAAATAGGAAAGATATCCCGAGCATAGCTCTGGCCAGCATGCGACACCACACTGGTCTCAGAGAAACTGCAGAGATAGCAACAGCTGCCTGGATTGACGGTGGTTTGATAACACCTGATGATGTTCACCTGGTGATAGATCATAACAAAGTAAGGAGAACTCAGGAGAAACTTGTCAGTAACCTAGAAGAGGAGTTTGATAAGGGGATAAGAGAAAATGGAATCAATTGTTTGTTCTTTGACGGGAGAAGGGATGACACTAAAGTGTTCATGAAAGTTGGAGATTCTGACAAGTTGTTCCCTGCCACGGTGAAGGAGGAACACTACTCCTGCTGCAGTGAACCAGGAGGGAAGTATTTGTGGCATTTCACTCCAGAGAAAGATGACATCAGGAAACCAGCTGAGATAGTGGCAGATAACATTGTGAACTGGCTCAGAGAGAGGAACGTAGACCAGACCCTGCAGGCCATTGGAGGGGACAGCACCAACACGAACACAGGGTGGCAAGGGGGGGTCATACAGTGGATAGAGCGGAAGATTGGGAGGAAGCTGGTCTGGATTGTTTGTGACCTCCACACCAACGAGTTGCCACTCAGACATCTGATCCAGGAGCTGGATGGCAAGACTCTTTCAACCAACAGATGGTCTGGTCCTCTTGGCACGATGCTGGACTCTGCCACTGAGTTAGAAATAAATCCGAGCTTTGAAAAAATCACTGTTGGCCCTCCACTCGTTGAGCTTGCACATACTGTCATTGACGACGTGAGTACTGACCAGTACTATGGTTACATGATTTGCAGTGCCATCAAAACTGGGGTCATGCCTGATAGACTTGCTTACCTGCAGATAGGTCCAGTCTCACATTCTAGGTGGCTCACAACGGCTCTCAGGTTCTGCAGAATTTGGGTCGCTCATCATAAACTGAAAGGGAACCAGCTTCACAACCTGAGACTTATTGTCCAATTCATCGTGAGTGTCTACTTGCCAAATTGGTTCAACACCAAGGTCAAGTCATCGTTCTCCGAAGGTCCGAGGCATGTTCTCTTCCAGCTTGAGCTCCTGAGGAGTCAGCCAAGGAAGGTTGTTCAGATTGTGGAGCAGACTGTGAGGAGATCTTCCTGGTATGCTCATCCCGAGGCAGTTCTGCAGACAATGCTCTGCAGTAAGGATGAGGAGGAGAGAAGAGTGGCAGTCAAAAAGATCTTGGATATGAGACTTATGAGAGGATCTGGGCATGACGAATCAGTTGGTGACGATTCCTTCAGGGTCAGGAAGACTCCTGAAGTCAATCTAGGTGCCAAGACCCTCACTGATCTCATAGATCTGGATAACATCCAGGCTGGCAGTGAGCCCCCTCTTACCTGCAGCCTCACCAATGTTCAAGTCAGAGCTTTCCTGGACAACCCCATGCATGTCCCTGCCTGACCCTCGCACACCCAGAGTATAGAGCGTTGTGTACAGCAAGTGAGCGAGGCCAGCAGTCACGTGTACAGCCAGGAGAGGAGGGAAGGCTACATCCGAGCTCAGGTGGTCAGCAGGGAGGTGATGAGTAGAAACAGAAGCAAGAAAGACATGTTCTCTATGGTGTGCAGCAACACCGGGTCGTAGTAGTAAAACCGGTTTTTGTATTTGATGATTTTGTTTTCTAAAGGAATATTAAATTTAATAAATGTGTCAAGATCATTCGTTTCACTATTCTGGATCATTTTCATCCTAATAAATTAACCTGATACATTTACTTTACTTTAAATAAGCTATTTAGTGGTGTTGGTAAAAGGGTGGGAATACTGAATTTTCATAAGATTTCAAGTTAAAATTTACCTAGCAAAAAATGAAAACTTTTCAAATCTGAAGATATCACATGATTCTGCACATAGAACTACATCATTAATACCATGGGCCGATTTTTCAAACTCAAAAAAAAAATTCGCCTCCGTATGACACCCTACTACTGTAGGTACCACCGTCTAGCTCCGGCGGGACCAGGTCGAGGCTGGGCCAAGTTGTTGCCCACTTGAACTGATCACCTTGGGAGGTGATGAATGGTCCCAACCGTCAGTTGCCAACGGAAGGTATAAGGACCCACAGACTGGGAAGGAAGTGGAGTCCCCCCTCCAATCCCCCCACCCCACCCTCGCCCATCCCTGGAGGTGGAGAGTGGTACCACCCGTCAGGGGCCGACGGAAGGTATCAGGACCCACCGACAGGGAAGGGCGTGGAATCCCGCCCTCCCATCCCCGACCCTAAAAAAACAGAAAACCAAAAAAAATCCCGCCACGTCTGTCTGTCTGTCTGTGTGTTAGTTGTAAGTGTTCTTGTTGTGATGAGTGTATTAGTTGTGAGTGTTTTTGTCGTGATGAATGTGTTAGTTGTAAGTGTTCTTGTTGTAATGAGTGTGATGGAAAAAAAATAATGTTGAATTCATAAAGTAATGCCAGAATGCCACCAGTGTTGCTCCTCAAGTAAAGAATGAAGACTATAATAACACCAAAAAACTGCACAAGAAAACATGACAAGAAGAAATGTTAAAATATACAGCAAAGAATATAAACTATCCCTAATAAACGCTTATAATCATGGAAAACTGTATCACACTATATAAATAAAAACGTAGAGAATATAGATGAAACTTTGAAGCATGAAATCCTGACATAACAACAGTGGCACGCGTGAGGGAGTGAGCGGTACAAGTCATGGTGGTGGAGCCAAGCAAACCAGATCACCCCTGAGCTGAGGGAGGGAGTCCGGCCAGCTCACTGGGCCTGCCAAGATGAAAGTGGCCAGTCAGTTATTTACACACACACACACGACCACACACACACACACGCTCACACACACACACACACAAAATTTCACCTTCCGTGCATTTATACATTTCATTCAGGAGTTGTCAGTGTCGTGAGCATTATTATCATCGTGTAATACAAGTGTGAGAGAGAAATAATGATATATTCAGGTAATAACGGCAAATATCAGTGTAATAGTAGATGGTCCCTCGGAATCACCTACTGTATAAAATTGCAAGTAATGACCGTACTAAAGGGACTGGCTGATGACGGGTTCACTACCGCTGGAGTGAGTGCAAGTCACCCATCCGCTTAGTAAACACAGCCGCTGGAGCAGGTGGTGGCAGTATGTAAGTAAAGTACTGCACAATGTTACTATACCAGCTACCTTTTTACCTCACTACTGAATATAAGTGAGAGGAAGTAGCTTTCTATTCATATCTAGGTTAAGCCCCACCTCATTCTTCATCGTCCACATTTCTTCATTATTCCCGATTCGCTAACAAATTTTCTGCATTATATACTTAACACCCCCCTCCCAAGTACCGCGTGTCTGGTGTGCTTTATTTGAGAACTTTCCACTTTAAATGTTTGATCATTGTCCAATAAATCTACCAAGTTCAGAATATATCTCTGCCAGGCACATGGGGGCAGCCACTGACACTACTAATATTATCTCAACTCATTCTGTAAATATAAATTCCCTTGTTCTTTGAGACACTTCTACTACCAGCATTATTAATGACTGTTCACTAAATCTTAGTTTATACAATACATATTCAAGGAACGTGTAAAAATCAAAGAAATTTCTGTGTTTTCCGGAGGTTAAAAAACAATTATTTATTCTTTATAGGTCATAGTGAGTTCAGTCATTATAGGTCACAGTAAGTCAGGTCCCTGCAAGCAAGGCTATCCAGGGTCAGAGTAAATCAGGGTCATCCCTGGTCACATTTAACCAGGGTCATTCTAGGTCAGAGTAAGGCAGGCCATCCTAACTAAGTCACAATTATCGAGGTCATCCTAGGCCACATAAGCCAAGGCAATTCATTCTAAGTCAAAGCTAGCCAGGTCATTCTAGGTCACTGTAAGGCAGGTCATCCTAATAGGTCACAGTACGAATTGACGAAGTAACTGAAGTCAGTTGCCCCCGATTTGAAGGACAGAACTTGTTTGAGGTCACAAGCTCATAGTCGAAGTTATCGTAGGTCAGAGAAAATTAATCCTTCTGTGTTAGGTCAGTGTTCTTCATTTACCTCCAAGGATCTGACTACCATTAAAGGTCAACTTGTCGTTCAGATCTTAAATCCAACTCGTTTATCCTGAGTTATAGTTTGAGTAATGTTATCGCTAGTGGTGTTATTATTATTATTATATTATTATTATTATTATTATTATTATTATTATTATTATTATTATTATTATTATTATTATTACAAACATCGTCATTATACTGAATATTTTAATTATTTAATATTGTCATTTCCATTATTCTTATCATTAAAGGTATTATTTTTTATATACATTAACACTTTCATTAACATTTCTATAACTTATTGTCATGTTTAGTTCTTTATCCTCATCATTGTAACAGCTACTACTACTATTACTATCCTTTATAATCATTACTATTGTCATTATAATAGTTACATTTGTTACTCTTTTCTTGAGTCAAAAATAATCCATCGATTTTGTTTCGGGCATAAAATAGCTCCAAACTCCGTGTTGGGTGATAGTAGTGACCACACACACTGACGCCTGAAGGTGATATACAATAAACTGGGTCAACACACTAGCCCGGGCCAGGACGCTCCGGGGCTCACTATAATAGTTTTGGCAAATCACGTCGCCCACCGCTACACTGCAATAGACCAGCCCAATGCGGAAGGAACTTATGACCATCACTCGCTCCCTCTCTCCCTCCTGCCATGTCTTCTGTATACACTCTCATTCTCCCTTTCTCTTTCTGTGTGTGTGTGTGTGTGTGTGTGTGTGTGTGTGTGTGTTATATTATCTGTTTCTCTGTCTATCTTTTAATTTGAGCCTTTCTCTCTCTCTCTCTCTCTCTCTCTCTCTCTCTCTCTCTCTCTCTCTCTCTCATGTGTGTACAACCAAAGAGTTTTATCTCTCATAATTATTAATTGTTTATGTAATTGTAGACATTAGTTGTTGAAGCGTAGTAATAACGTTATAAAAACAACAAGAACGTGTGTGTGTGTGTGTATCATACCGTGACGCAGCTAAGATAAGATTCCATCCACGTTCTCTCCCTCTCCTACATGTCGAGCCAATTATATCAATGTCGGCATCAATTTTACTCTTGTCTCATAGCCAGTGGTGAGAGAGAGAGAGAGAGAGAGAGAGAGAGAGAGAGAGAGAGAGAGAGAGAGAGAGCAAAAAAGAAGAGAGAAATAGAAGCAAATAAAGTGTGTGAGAGAGAGAGAGAGAGAGAGAGTTGTTTACACACCCCGGCGACCTGCTGTACTGTACCTCTCCAAACTAGTCCAATATACACTAATGGATACCAAACATTACGACTGGACAAGAGGGAAAAAATAACACATCAATACACACTTACTCAGCACTACTAGAAATTGACAAAGGTTTATGTTACCCATCGCTGAGTAACTATTATTTGTCCGTGTTAGAAATATCACTCGCCTAACTGCTGATATTGATGTCAGTCATGGCACTTGGGTAGGTGACTGTGTCTTTAGCTGGAGTAAATATTAAATGACCTATCAGACACGATTTTATTTTGGCGTTGAATTGACGTTGAAATTTGGTGTTGCGTCGCTGTTTAAATGTCACCATCAACGCTGAAGCACATCGATCGTTCACTCGGTAAACTTGCCCCGGTAAAGTACTTTTATAAAATTAATTGAGAATGTTATACCCAGAAGATCAGATCAACATATCAAGAATTTTGCTTTTGAATCTGTCAGTAATGAACCAGCTATATCAAGAACCTTTACCACTGTCAACCAAACATAACCTAACCTAACCTAAGCCGAGATAACCTAACAGTACCCAACCACCATCATCCTACGACTTAACCACCATAATCTCAACCATTACCACCATTTCCACCAAGTCATCACCACCTCGACACCACACCACTACTTTCACCATCAACCACCTACCACTACCCTCACCACCAGCCACTACCCTCATCACCAGCCACTACCCTCACCACCAACCACAACCATCACCACCAATTACCTACCACCACCCTCACCACCAACCAACTACCACTACCCTCACCACCAGCCACTACCCTCACCACCAACCACCTACCACTATCCACTGAACCTACCATCTAATAGTCGTTTATGTACGGTCATTCTTTTCCTGTCTGGTAGTGTGTGTGTATGTGTGCGTGTGTGTGTGTGTGTGTGTGCGTGCGTGTGTGTGTGTGTGGTGAAGGGGTGAGAGTGAGCGGTGAAGGGGTTTGTATGACTGGTAAGACGAGTGTAGGTGTGACTGGAAAGAGAGGACAGTTAGACTGGTAGATAGTGTGGAAAAGACAAGTTAGTAAAAGAGTAAATAATTGTCGGCTTGGATGGTTGGATGGATAGTTTGATGGATGGTTGGTTGAATGGATGGTTGGATGGATGGTTGGTTGGATGGATGGTTGGATGGTTGGTTGGATGGATGGTTGGTTGGATGGATGGTTGGATGGTTGGTTGGATGGATGGTTGGATGGATGGTTGGTTGGATGGATGGTTGGTTGTTTGGTTGGATGGTTGGTTGGATGGATGGTTGGATGGATAGTTTGATGGATGGTTGGTTGTTTGGTTGGATGGGTAGATGAACGGACGGATGGTTGGATGGATGGACGGACGGATGGACGGACGGACGGACGGGATGTTTGGATAGATGGATGTAAAGGAGTAATATTGATCTATTTCGGATAATAATAACACGTGGACGTAATGGAGACAGCCAAATGACAGACAAAAAGTATCCTCAGTGAAAACAGTGACCTGTGAAGGACAATATTAACGGGAGTCAACAACGTGAGTCTCTAGCCAACACACTCGTAACGCTAAAGCGCCACCCTCCACCCACGGGTAACACCAGCGAATACCTACATAACCCGTGACGTTGCGTGGCGTGGTTCTCACTTTGTGTATAACAGTCATTATGCCGTGAACACAAAACGAGCCGGCGGTGAGGCAACGGTAGGTCAGTGTATGGACAATGTGTGATTATGGGAGTTAGGTAAGGCATGTGGTAGGATGTGGTGGTGTGTATGCCTGTGTGAGCGTGTGTGTGTGTGACTTACCTCACTTATGGTACTTATATCCGTGCTTGCATATGTGAAAACTACACGTGTGTAGTTACGGCAATCACCCGACACACACACACACACACATTGCGTCTAGCTGTTTATCCTCATAACTCGGAGATCTAGACAGGATTCTGGGTTGTCACAAGAGTTTAAAACAGTCTTACCGATCCTTTATAATGACAGCCATGAAGGAGCTGTTCTGAGGAGCTCGTGACCAGGACTGCCATTATAATAACAACAAGATAAAGGTCAGAGTGTTATTAAAATTACTTACCACCGTTGATTATAGTGTGAGTCTCCCTGTTGGGCCGCTGTGGTGTGGGGGACGTGAGATGAAGGCAGTGAGGTGACACTCGTTTACACATTATTAATGAATGGGGGTTTGTTGCATCCTCTGCCTGTACATCACAACACTAGACTCTGACCACCTGAAGAATCTCCCACCCCAGCCTGCTCCACCTGAAGAATCTCCCACCCCAGCCTGCTCCACCTGAAGAATCTCCCACCCCAGCCTGCTCCACCTGAAGAATATCCCACCCCAGCCTGCTATACCTGAAGAATCTCCCACCCCAGCCTGCTCCACCCGAAGGATCTCCCACTCCAGCCTGCTATACCTGAAGAATCTCCCACCCCAGCCTGCTCCACCTGAAGGACCTAACACCCCAGCCCGCTCCACCTAAGGAATCTCCCACCCCAGCGCTTCCTTGGGGGAGATTCTTAAGGCTATTCCTAAACATTTAACAATAACCAAAAATTCGAATTAAAGTAGTTTTGTAAGATAATTTCGTATAACGCTTTAGTATACACACTATAGTTCACCTATAGCTTCAGTATACACACTATAGTTCTCCTATAGCTTCAGTATACACACTATAGTTCACCTATAGCTTTAGTATACACATTATAGTTCTCCTATAGCTTTAGTATACACACTATAGTTCACCTATAGCTTTAGTATACACACTATAGTTCACATATAGCTTTAGTATACACGCTATAGCTCTTCTATAGCTTTAGTATACACACTATAGTTCACCTATAGCTTTAGTATACACACTATAGTTCTCCTATAGCTTTAGTATACACACTATAGATCTCCTATAACACGAGCTACTGTGTTGTGTTATGGTGAATGCTGGCCAGAAATGGACTGATTTTCTGAGTCTTAGCATTCAGCAACTAGTGGGTTACTCAACCCCTTGGCAGGATGTTAGTCGACCTTAGCTTGATGCAGCATAACGTAAAATATTTTCCACTTTATTAAATTCAATTTCCAGAATGATTTTCTCCTTTAAGTTTCAATAAAGTTATTCTTTTGCTTTATTGCAATACGTACAGTAACTCTCCACATTTCCTTGAAAACATTAATAATTTACATTTGTTTTGCGCAAGTCAATTTAGTTTCGCCTAAAGTAAAACACAAAATTGTTATTCTAAGCCCTCAGTACTGCACACTCTCAGTCAACGTTGGTCAAGAACAGTGTTTACGTGTCCCAGCAGGGGTTGGCGTACCACAATTTTGTCTGTTAATGAACTCAACAGGGAAAATCACAGCCATTACCCTCAAAACACACCTCAAAAGGGCAGTTGTTTCCATTCCCTCCCGACAGCAATGATTGTTACCACCGTCACTAATGGAATGACATCCGGCACTCAGCCATGTTACAACCACACACAGGAGAGACAGACCACCCTCATGTGCCCAGAGAAAGGGAGACTGTTGTATTTTAAAATTAAGGGGTGGGGTGTTCTGATGTGGCGCTAAAGGCATTGGGTCAGACTGTGGTGTGGCTAAATTAGGGTGTAGAGCAGCTGAACGAGACTGTAGTGTAACTGGACCAGACTGTAGTGTTAACTGGACCAGACTGCAGTGTAACTGAACCAGACTGTAGTGTAACTGGACCAGACTGTAGTGCTAATGGACCAGACTGTAGTGTAACTGAACCAGACTGTAGTGCTATTGGACCAGACTGTAGTGTAACTGAACCAGACTGTAGTGTTACTGGACCAGACTGTAGTGTAACTGAACCAGACTGGAGTGCTATTGGACCAGACTGTAGTGTAACTGAACCAGACTGTAGTGTTACTGGACCAGACTGTAGTGTAACTGGACCAGACTGTAGTGTAACTGGACCAGACTGGAGTGCTAATGGACCAGACTGTAGTGTAACTGAACCAGACTGTAGTGTTACTGGACCAGACTGTAGTGTAACTGGACCAGACTGTAGTGTAACTGGACCAGACTGGAGTGCTAATGGACCAGACTGTAGTGTAACTGAACCAGACTGTAGTGTAACTGGACCAGACTGTAGTGCTAATGGACCAGACTGTAGTGTAACTGAACCAGACTGTAGTGTAACTGAACCAGACTGTAGTGTAACTGGACCAGACTGTATTCTATCTCTCCCTTAAATTAGCTTTACCGTAGACTGGAAAACTAAAAACACTGACGTCACAAAGTAAACAAAACTCCTTGATAATAATAATAAAATTAACAACTAAACCAAATATCCTAAACCCCTAAAAAAAAAACCCACACATTAAAACACTCACTCATGGCCCTTAGTCAGTAAAACAACAATAAACAAACCACCAACCACAAGCATGATGGCAACTTCTTGGAAAGTACCCTGAAAGTACGGCTACCTGACCGCTCTATTTTGAGGGCTCTAATGCCTCAGTAACTATACAATAAACACGAGTATTAAAAAAAACAACTTCGATATTTAACTGGATGGAAAATATAGTAAACCAGGTATTAAAATTTACAAAAGTAGAGCAATATTTTTGTTTTTTACTTCACTTGTTATTCTACTGACATGATATACTAGTGAATGTTGCTTTGACCGATAAAAACGTTGTACTCTCTCTCTCTCTCTCTCTCTCTCTCTCTCTCTCTCTCTAATCTTTTCCTCTCTCTTCCTCTAATCACAAAAAATGGGATATTCAAAGCAATGAAAAATAAAGAATTCTCTCTTTCCCTCTGCCTATATCTGTCTGTCTGTCTCTTTTTCCCTCTCTCTCTGTCTCTCTTTCCCTCTCTCTCTCTGTCTCTCTCGAACAATCACCGTTGCTACTTGAGATACGAGAGACATTTTGCTTGAGAGACTTAGAGACTAGTGAAGCATGTCTTGCCTGGCCAAGATACCTGCCTGGACGTGTACAATGAAGTGGACGGGAGTGGAGGTGTGCAATGGAGTGGGTTGGAAAGAAGGTATAAAATGGAGTGGGCGGGAGTGGACAGTGGAAAGGGCGGGAATGGACTGTGGAGTAGGTGGGAGTGGTCGGTGGGTGTGGACGGTGGAGTGGACGGGAGTGGACGGTGGAGTAGGTGGGTGTGGACGGTGGAGTGGACGGGAGTGGTCGGTGGGGTGGATGGGAGTGAAAGGTGGAGTGGGCAGCCGTGATCGGTGGAGCGGGCGGGAGTAGACGAAGGGAGTGGTCGGTGGGAGTGGGTGGGAGTGATCAGTGGAGTGGGTAGGAGTGGTCATACAGGTAAGTAATGAGCCCCATGCTATGTTACCTGGTGTTGTCATGCTCGACTAAACACGTGGTAGGAATGAATAACCTGGCGATGCTATTGAGGGGGAGGGAAGGAGAGAAGAGGAGGGGGAGAAGAGGAGGGGGAGAAGGGGAGGAAAAGTAGGAGAGGAGGAGAGGGAGAAGGGGGGGAGAAGAGGAGGGGGAGAAGAGGAGGGGGAGAAGAAGGGGGAAAGTAGGAGAGGAGGAGAGGGAGAAGGGGGGGAGAAGAGGAGGAAAAGGAGGAGAGGAGGAGAGAGAGAAGAGGAGGGGGGAAGAGGAGGGGGAGAAGAGGAGGGAGAGTAGGCGAGGAGGAGAGGGAGAAGAGGAGGGGAGGAGCAGCTCAGAAATAGGTATAATGAACTATCTAGGAATGTTAAGAAAATGTAAGGAAAGCAAAGAGAGACTATGAAATCAAAATAGCAAGAGAATCCAAGGCGAGTCCCAAGGGATTTTTCCAGGTATATAGAACAAAGGTCAAGGACAAAGTTGGGCCTTTAAAGTCAGGGAGGGGAGAAGTGATAAATGGCAGTGAAGAAATAAGAAAAGCATTGAACAGCTACTTCTTATCAGTTTTCACAGAAGAAATTTGAGATGAAATTCCAGAGGTGGAACTGATATTTAAGGGAAAGGAAGAAGAGAAATTAAAAAATATCACTATCAGAAAAGAGGATGTTCTTAAGAAGATAAATAAACTAAAGAAAACAAAATCCCCAGGGCAGGATGAAATTTTCCCTCCAGTCTTGAAAGAGTGTAGGGAACAGATTAGCGGACCCCTCGTAAACTTATTTACAAAATCATTAGACACAGGAGTTGTGCCAGACTTGTGGAAACAGGCAAATGTAGTACCCATATTCAAAAACGGAGACAGAGCATCAGCGTCAAATTAACGGCCGATCAGTTTGACGTCAGTAGTGGGGAAATTTCTTGAATCAATTATAGCAGATAGCATCCGATTGCATCTCGAGAAAAGCAAATTAATCTACGACTCTCAACATGGGTTTACAAAGGGAAAATCTTGTCTAACAAATCTGCTGACGTTTTTTAGGAAAGTCTTCGAGGTAGTAGATAATGACGAAAATTACGATGTTATTTACTTAGACTTTAGCAAAGCATTTGACAGAGTACAGCATCAGAGGCTTCTGAGAAAAATTAAGGCTCATGGTATCGAGGGGAAAGTTTTAAATTGGATAAAATCATGGCTCACCGATAGAACGCAGAGGGTCAGCGTAGATGGTGTTAAATCTGAGTGGGACCGTGTAACCAGTGGGGCTCCTCAGGGGTCAGTACTAGGCCCACTTTTGTTCATAATCTACATTAACGATCTAGATACTGGGATCAGCAGTGACATAAGCAAGTTTGCGGATGACACCAAAATAGGGCGGCAGATTAATTCAGGGCAGGAGGCAAATGCATTACAGGAGGATGTAAATAAGCTGCAGGGGTGGTCTGAAAATTGGCAAATGAAATTCAACACCAGCAAGTGCAGCGTACTTAATATTGGAAGAACAAATACTGATAATGTATACAGCTAGGGTACTTGTAAGCCCGGACCTACGGCCTAGAAAACAGTGCGTTAATGTTCGAAATAAGGCAAACAGAGTATTGGGTTTTATATCTAGAAGTGTAAGTAACAAGAGTGCAAAGGTCTTATTACAACTATATCTTGTGCTAGTCAGGCCGCACCTCGATTACGCGGTTCAGTTCTGGTGCCCCTATTATAGAATGAATATAAATTCACTAGAGTCGGTGCAGCGAAGAATGACAAAAATGATTCCAGGACTTAGAAACCTTCCATATCAGGATAGGTTAAAGAAACTTAACTTGCATTCCCTAGAAAGACGAAGAGTGTGGGGCGATATGATAGAAGTATTTAAGTGGGTGAAAGGAATCAATAAAGGGGATATAGATAAAGTTCTTATAATATCCGAGCAGGATAGGACTCGGAGCAACGGATTTAAGTTGGATAAGTTTAGGTTTAGGAGGGAGATAGGAAGAAACTGGTTCACAAATAGGGAGGTGGACGAGTGGAAAAAGCTTAGCAACTTTGTAGTGAGTGCTGGAACGCTGGAAAGTTTCAAAAGGAGGCTAGATAGATTCATGGATGATAGAGAGTGGTAGTAATTCTCGACAGGAGCTGCCATGCACAGGCCAACCGGCCAATTGCAGACTCCTTATTTTCTTATGTTCTTATGTTCTTAAAAATAGGAGGGGAGGAGAGGGAGAAGAGGAGGGGGGGGGGAAGAGAAGCAAAAGTAGGGGAGGAGGAGAGGGAGAAGGGGGGGAGAAGAGGAGGAAAAGTAGGAGCGGAGGAGAGAGAGAGAAGGTGGGGAGAAGAGGAGGGGGAGAAGAAGAGGAGGAGAAGGGGCGGGGGAGAAGAGGAGGGAAAGTAGGCGAGGAGGAGAGGGAGAAGGTGGGGGGAGAAGAGGAGGAAAAGTAGGAGCGGAGGAGAGAGAGAGAAGGTGGGGAGAAGAGGAGGGGGAGAAGAAGAGGAGGAGAAGGGGCGGGGGAGAAGAGGAGGGAAAGTAGGCGAGGAGGAGAGGGAGAAGGTGGGGGGGGAAGAGGAGGAAAAGTAGGAGAGGAGGAACATAAGAACATAAGAACATAAGAAAATAAGGAGTCTGCAATAGGCCGGTTGGCCTGTGCATGGCAGCTCCTGTCGAGAGTTACTACCACTCTCTATCATCCACGAATCTATCCAGTCTCCTTTTGAAACTTTCCAGAGTTCCAGCACTTACTACAAAGTTGCTAAGGAGGAGAAGGGGAGGAGGAGAAGAGGAGGGAAAGTAGGCGAGGAGGAAGGGAGAAGAGGAGGGGGGGAAGAGGAGTAAAGTAGGGGAGAAGGAGAGGGAGAAGAGGAGGGCGGGAAGGGAAGGAAAAGTAGGGGAGGAGGACAGGAAGAAGAGGAAGGGGAGGGGAGAAGAGGAGGGGGAGAAGAGGAGGGGAAGAAGAGGAGGGAAAGTAGGAGAGGGGAGAGGGAGAAGAGGAGGGGGAGAAGAGGAGGAAAAGTAGGGGAGGAGGACAGGGAGGAAAAGCGATAAGTAGATATAGATACGTGTGTGCGTGTGCTCTTATGTATGTATGTATGTATGTATGTATGTATGTTTTTGTATACGGTGCATGCGGATTATGTCTGCACGCGCACGTGTGTGTGTGTGTGTGTGTGTGTGTGTGTGTGTGTGTGTGTCTGTGTGTGTGTGTGTGTGTGTGAGATTGCTTGCGCCCATCGTGCGTTTAAGTTCCAGGGGAGGGAAACATTAGGTCAGCTCTCTCTGATAAGTGGGATAAGATTGTTGGTGATTATCTTAGCAGGAAGAAGAAGGGCGGCGGGCTGCTCTCTCTCTCTCTCTCTCTCTCTCCTAACCTTCTGATCACCACCAATACACTACACGCCTCCACTAACGCACTGTCTTCATCATCGCTCCACAACCACTCTTTACCACATCACACCATATCTCCACCATCATCCCCACCCCCTCCCACATCACACCATATCTCCACCATCATCCCCACTCCCTCCAACCAACACACCATACCACATCACACCGTATCTCCACCATCATCCCCATCCCCTCCCACCAACACACCATACCACATCACACCGTATCTCCCCCATCATACCCACTCCCTCCCACAACACCATACTGCACCGTGCCACACCACACCACACCTCCATCATTATCTCCCACCCCCACCATACCACCACACCACTACATCCCCCAACCATCTTCCCGCTTCCACTACACCACAACTTGCTGGCGTCATGTAGCTCAACCAAGCCCTCACCGCCTATCATTTCTGCCGTGCAGTGAGCCAATGAAAGTTACTGCATATGACCGCCAGTCGATGCTGGCTCTGAGCTGCCTCCAGCACTTGAAACATTGTGGCTAGCTACCTGGTCCATACTGTGGCATATACTGCTTTTAATTACTCTTATCCTAAATATGGCTTATCATTGAGAGTATGAGTGTATATCTACAGTTATCATGCATGTGTGTATCATACACTAAATTAAAAAATAATAATAATAATAATTTGCTTATGGCAGTGTTTCTTACTAAGCGTAATATCACTTGCATGTGACCTATGTTGAAGCTAAGATCAGGTGTAGTGGTTGTGTAAGTAACTCATCGTACAGATTAACTGTGTATATCAGTGTATCTCCTCACGCAGTTAATGTGTTTTCCATGTAAACTAAACCTGTACACAACTGCTTCTCCACCAGAAACCTACACATGGCCACACACATCACTTCATCCACTCGTACACGGAAAGTACATTCTGAATCCATGTTCTTATCTAACCATCACTTACAGAAGCAATAAACCAATGTCAACAAACACCTCACAACCTACAGCTGCCAAAACAAATTGCTGCATCTTCCACCTTTATGACAGCCTCACTGAGAAAACTTTTAGCTTACCCTCATGTAGCTAAGAAGGAATCTTCAGTTATTACTTCGATGCGAATTTAGTAATTATTTGAGCGATTTAGCTTCAGGTCAACCAGTTCTAAACGCTGGTAAATCACTATTTGTGAGGAAACCTTAACAGAGGAACTTTTGAGACTGCGGGTGTTGGGGTCGGGTGTCGTAAGCTCCTAGACCCCAGTGTGAAGAAAACACACCTAACAAATACAGTTTTCATGACAACGAGGGAAAGTACCGTAGATGAAAGTAAACATGAAGCGAGGCGAGTCTAGCGTAGCCCTCTACCTCCCCACCACTAGCACGCCCTCTACCTCCCCACCACTAGCACGCCCTCTACCTCCCCACCACTAGCACGGCCCTCTACCTCCCCACCTCCAGCACGGCCTCTACCTCCCCACCACTAGCACGGCCCTCTACCTCCCCACCTCCAGCACGGCCCTCTACCTCCCCACCTCCAGCACGGCCCTCTACCTCCCCACCTCCAGCACGGCCCTCTACCTCCCCACCACTAGCACGGCCCTCTACCTCCCCATCTCCAGCACGGCCTCTACCTCCCCACCACTAGCACGGCCTCTACCTCCCCACCACTAGCACGGCCCTCTACCTCCCCATCTCCAGCACGGCCTCTACCTCCCCACCACTAGCACGCCCTCTACCTCCCCACCACTAGCACGGCCCTCTACCTCCCCACCTCCAGCACGGCCTCTACCTCCCCACCACTAGCACGGCCCTCTACCTCCCCACCTCCAGCACGGCCTCTACCTCCCCACCACTAGCACGGCCTCTACCTCCCCACCACTAGCACGGCCCTCTACCTCCCCATCTCCAGCACGGCCTCTACCTCCCCACCTCCAACACGGCCTCTACCTCCTCACCACTAGCACGCCCTCTACCTCCCCACCTCCAGCACGGCCCTCTACCTCCCCACCTCCAGCACGGCCTCTACCTCCCCACCACTAGCACGGCCCTCTACCTCCCCACCTCCAGCACGGCCCTCTACCTCCCCACCTCCAGCACGGCCCTCTACCTCCCCACCTCCAGCACGGCCCTCTACCTCCCCACCACTAGCACGGCCCTCTACCTCCCCACCTCCAGCACGGCCCTCTACCTCACCACCTCTAGCACGCCCTCTACCTCCCCACCTCCAGCACGGCCCTCTACCTCACCACCTCTAGCACGGACTCAACCTCCCCACCTCCAGCACGGCCCTCTACCTCCCCACCACTAGCACGGCCTCTACCTCCCCACCTCCAGCACGGCCCTCTACCTCCCCACCACTAGCACGGCCTCTACCTCCCAACTACTAGCACGGCCCTCTACCTCCCCACCTCCAGCACGGCCCTCTACCTCCCCACCACAAGCACGGCCCTCTACCTCCCCACCTCCAGCACGGCCCTCTACCTCCCCACCACTAGCACGGCCTCTACCTCCCCACCACTAGCACGGCCCTCTACCTCCCCACCTCCAGCACGGCCTCTACCTCCCCACCACTAGCACGCCCTCTACCTCCCCACCTCCAGCACGGCCCTCTACCTCCCCACCTCCAGCACGGCCTCTACCTCCCCACCACTAGCACGGCCCTCTACCTCCCCACCTCCAGCACGGCCCTCTACCTCCCCACCTCTAGCACGGCCTCTACCTCCCCACCTCCAGCACGGCCCTCTACCTCCCCACCTCCAGCACGGCCCTCTACCTCACCACCTCTAGCACGCCCTCTACCTCCCCACCTCCAGCACGGCCCTCTACCTCCCCACCACTAGCACGGCCTCTACCTCCCCACCTCCAGCACGGCCCTCTACCTCCCCACCACTAGCACGGACTCTACCTCCCCACCTCCAGCACGGCCTCTACCTCCCCACCTCCAGCACGGCCCTCTACCTCCCCACCACTAGCACGGCCCTCTACCTCCCCACCTCCAGCACGGCCCTCTACCTCCCCACCACTAGCACGGCCCTCTACCTCCCCACCTCCAGCACGGCCCTCTACCTCCCCACCTCCAGCACGGCCTCTACCTCCCCACCACTAGCACGGCCCTCTACCTCCCCACCTCCAGCACGGCCCTCTACCTCCCCACCTCCAGCACGGCCCTCTACCTCCCCACCACTAGCACGCCCTCTACCTCCCCACCACTAGCACGGCCCTCTACCTCCCCACCTTCTGCACGGCCCTCTACCTCCCCACCTCCAGCACGGCCCTCTACCCCCCACCACTAGCACGGCCCTCTACCTCCCCACCTCCAGCACGGCCCTCTACCTCCCCACCTCCAGCACGGCCCTCTACCTCCCCACCACTAGCACGGCCTCTACCTCCCCACCTCCAGCACGGCCCTCTACCTCCCCACAACTAGCACGGCCCTCTACCTCCCCACCACTAGCACGGCCTCTACCTCCCCACCTCCAGCACGGCCCTCTACCTCCCCACCTCCAGCACGGCCCTCTACCTCCCCACCTCCAGCACGGCCCTCTACCTCCCCACCACTAGCACGGCCCTCTACCTCCCCACCTCCAGCACGGCCCTCTACCTCCCCACCTCCAGCACGGCCCTCTACCTCCCCACCTCCAGCACGGCCTCTACCTCCCCACCTCCAGCACGGCCCTCTACCTCCCCACCTCCAGCACGGCCCTCTACCCCCACCTCCAGCACGGCCCTCTACCTCCCCACCTCCAGCATGGCCCTCTACTCCCCACCTCCAGCACGGCCCTCTACCTCCCCACCTCCAGCACGGCCCTCTACCTCCCCACCACTAGCACGGCCCTCTACCTCCCCACCTCCAGCACGGCCTCTACCTCCCCACCACTAGCACGGCCTCTACCTCCCCACCTCCAGCACGGCCTCTACCTCCCCACCGCTAGCACGGCCCTCTACCTCCCCACCTCCAGCACGGCCCTCTACCTCCCCACCTCCAGCACGGCCCTCTACCTCCCCACCTTCTGCACGGCCCTCTACCTCCCCACCACTAGCACGGCCCTCTACCTCCCCACCTCCAGCACGGCCCTCTACCTCCCCACCTCCAGCACGGCCTCTACCTCCCCACCTCCAGCACGGCCTCTACCTCCCCACCTCCAGCACGGCCTCTACCTCCCCACCTCCAGCACGGCCCTCTACCTCCCCACCTCCAGCACGGCCTCTACCTCCCCACCACTAGCACGGCCCTCTACCTCCCCACCTCCAGCACGGCCCTCTACCTCCCCACCTCCAGCACGGCCCTCTACCTCCCCACCTCCAGCACGGCCCTCTACCTCCCCACCTTCTGCACGGCCTCTACCTCCCCACCACTAGCACGGCCCTCTACCTCCCCACCTCCAGCACGGCCTCTACCTCCCCACCACTAGCACGCCCTCTACCTCCCCACCTCCAGCACGGCCTCTACCTCCTCACCTCCAGCACGGCCCTCTACCTCCCCACCGCTAGCACGGCCCTCTACCTCCCCACCTCCAGCACGGCCCTCTACCTCCCCACCTCCAGCACGGCCTCTACCTCCCCACCACTAGCACGGCCCTCTACCTCCCCACCTCCAGCACGGCCTCTACCTCCCCACCACTAGCACGGCCCTCTACCTCCCCACCTCCAGCACGGCCTCTACCTCCCCACCACTAGCACGGCCCTCTACCTCCCCACCTCCAGCACGGCCTCTACCTCCCCACCACTAGCACGGCCCTCTACCTCCCCACCTCCAGTACGGCCCTCTACTTCCCCACCTCCAGCACGGCCCTCTACCTCCCCACCACTAGCACGGCCCTCTACCTCCCCACCACTAGCACGGCCCTCTACCTCCCCACCTCCAGCACGGCCTCTACCTCCCCACCTCCAGCACGGCCACTACCTCCCCACCTCCAGCACGGCCTCTACTCCCACCTCCACGCCCTACCTCCCCCCAGCACGGCCTCTACCTCCCCACCTCCAGCACGGCCCTCTACCTCCCCACCTCCAGCACGGCCTCTACCTCCCCACCTCCAGCACGGCCTCTACCTCCCCACCACCAGCACGGCCCTCTACCTCCCACCCAGCACGGCCTCTACCTCCCACCTCCAGCACGGCCCTCTACCTCCCCACCTCCAGCACGGCCCTCTACCTCCCCACCTCCAGCACGGCCCTCTACCTCCCCACCACTAGCACGGCCCTCTACCTCCCCACCTCCAGCACGGCCTCTACCTCCCCACCACTAGCACGGCCCTCTACCTCCCCACCTCCAGCACGGCCCTCTACCTCCCCACCACTAGCACGGCCTCTACCTCCCCACCTCCAGCACGGCCTCTACCTCCCACCACAGCACGCCCTCTACCTCCCCACCTCCAGCACGGCCCTCTACCTCCCCACCTCCAGCACGGCCTCTACCTCCCCACCACTAGCACGGCCTCTACCTCCCCACCTCCAGCACGGCCCTCTACCTCCCAACCTCCAGCACGGCCCTCTACCTCCCCACCTCCAGCACGGCCTCTACCTCCCCACCACTAGCACGGCCCTCTACCTCCCCACCTCCAGCACAGCCCTCTACCTCCCCACCACTAGCACGGCCTCTACCTCCCCACCACTAGCACGGCCCTCTACCTCCCCACCTCCAGCACGGCCTCTACCTCCCCATCTCTATGATGATCATAAATGGAGGAGAACCTTACTTCACGTTGATGTTATGAGAACATAATAGAAAAATGGAGGAAACTGCAGCGGGCCTATTGGCCCATACTGGGCAGTCCCGTTTACATCCAATCCCTATCGCTCATATATCCCTCCACGCTATTCAGCGTGTGGATTAAGTTACCAAACGTCATCATTAATGATGATGTTTCGTAACTTGTTCCATTCATCCACGACTGTATTTCCAAACCAGTGTTTACCTATCTCGCGCCTAAATCTAAAATCATTGCTACGAGTTCGCTCCTTGTTGGATTGTTTGAGCACCTTTGTTATATCACCTTTGTTCAGCCCTGATTTCCATTTATACATTGTTTATCCCTGACTTCGAATGACACACCTCGATCATATCACCCCTCACTCTACGTCTCTCGAAAGGAGTGCAAATTAAGATGCTTTAACCTGTCTCTGTACTTAAGGTTCTTAATATCCGGGATTAATCTTGTAATGTTCCTCTGGATTCCTTCTCAGAATTCTATATCCGTTTTGCAGTACGGTGACCAGAACTGATCCGCGTTATTCGAGTGAGGTCCTTACAAGCGCAAGATATAGTTTTAGGATGACCTCGCTAGTCTTGAACTAACACCCCTTTGTCTGAACCCAAGTACTTTGTTCGCCTTTTTTCGAGCAAATATACATTGTTGTCTTGGTTTAAGATTCCTACATATTATTACACCTAAATATTTCTCAGCCGAATTTTTCTTTAACAACGTTGTTCAACTGATATCTCGTTTCTCTGTTTACATCTCCTAGACTAAGTACTTTACATTTGTCCACATTAAATTTCATCTGTCATTTTTCAGACCATGCGAATTTTTTTAGATCTTCCTGTAGTTTTGCGGAGTTCTCGTCAGATTTAATTACGCGCCCTATTTTAGTGTCGTCAGCAAATTTACTTATGTAGCTGTCTATGCCCATATCTATGTTGTTTATGTATATAATAATTAATAATGGTCCAAGTACTGAGCCTTGGGGGTACTCCACTAGTGACGTTACCCCAATTGGATTTAGTGCCATTAATGCTTACTCGCTGTTTGCTGTCCTGTAACCACGCCCTAATCCATTTTAGAATATCTAGTCCAATTCTATGAGCCTCCACTTTTCTTATTAGTCTTTCGTGGGGGACTCTGTCGAAGGCTTTGCTAAAGTCGATATACTGTACAGTATACCACATCATAATCGTGACCATCATCCACAGTTTCGAAAACAGTTGAAAAGAATGTTAATACATTTTTCAGACATGAACGCCCAATTGTGAAGCCATGTTGAGAATCATCGATCAACTTGTGATTCTCCACGTGATTTCGCATAGTGTTTGAAATCATGCTTGTAATAATAATAATAATAATGAACATCACGAATTTCCAGAATTCCCCAAAAGTGTTCAGCCCTATACATAATTACTCAAAAACAATAAATAAAATTTTTGCCACAGCAATAGAGCCCTTTGTGTCACAATTTCAGTATCCTATCAAAGAATGTGACTGAGACGTCGCCCGGACAGAGAAAAATGAAAGAAAGATAAAAACAAAGGGAGCAACCACTAAGAAACACCTGTTACGAGTTGGGGATTTAGAATATAGTTAAAAGTCTACCCAGATCCCAACAAGCAACAACAAAAAAAAAACAAAGACAATCGGACTATAAAAGGGTAGACAAAGGATGCGAGTTTTGTTGTGTATAATAAAGTACCATGATTTCCTTAACAAAATAATCAGCTTTTTATAATTTACCCTTAACCATACTTTACCTAAACATTAACAGTATATACATATTTATACAGCATACAATAATTTGAAGCAAGTGAACTTGGGGGAGGCAATACAAGATTACAAATACTTAAGTGCGGAGCTGAGATGGCTGACGAGCAAGACGGTAGGTAGTCACTGTGCCGTAGGTTTCCAGGATAGGTGACCCCTGTGGTCACTTCCCAGAGTGTAGTCCACTCTCCTCGAACTGGAGCTGACAAAGAAGACTTGGAGGAAGTGACGCAACAACTAGGATATGGAGAAGGGAAACCCCGGAGTGGTAACTAAGACGAGTCATACTCGTGTTTCGTCCCTAGATGGCGTTGCTCGTGGTGCTGGGTAGGTTGATCAGGACAATAGATGGCGTGGTTCGTAGTGCTGGGTAGGTAGATTAAGACAATTGGTGGAGGGGGTTCGTAACACACCCCGCCTCCAAAAACCTCCATAACGAAGCGAAGGAGGTGATCACCTGGTGCGTCTGGAGAGTAGCTGCTGCATTTCCACTGGAGCTCGGGATAAGGAGTCCGCAATCAGGTTGTCCACCCACTTTATGTGCCGGACTTGTAAATTATTGGGCTGGGTGAGGAGAGCCCAGCGGAGGATTTGCTGGTTGGAGGTCTTGTTGGTTTGGATGAACGTGAGTGGGTTATGGTCGGTTGTTACGAGTTGGGGATTTAGAATATAGTTATACGTCTACCCAGATCCCAACAGGTAACAACAAAAAATAACAAAGACAATCGGACATAAAAGGGTAGACAAAGGATGAGAGTTTTTGTTGTATATAATAAAGTACCATAAATTCCTTAACAAAATATTCAGCTTATAAACTACCCTTAACCAAACTTAACCTAAACACGAACAGTATATACATAGTAATAAAACATAAAACAATAGTGAAGCAATGTGGAGGGGGGAGAGGCAATACAAGATTACAAATACTTAAGTGAGGAGCTGAGATGGCTGACGAGCAAGGCTGAGTATGGTAGAAGACGGTAAATAGTCACTGTGCCGTAGGTTTCCAGGATAGGTGATCCTGTGGTCGCTTCCCAGAGTGAAGGGTCCTCTCCTCGAATTGGAGCTGACAAAGTAGACTGAGGCGGAAGTGACGCAACAACCAGGATATGGAGAAGGGAAACCCGGGAGTGGTAACTAAGACGAGCCATACTCGTGTTTCGTCCCTAGATGGCGTTGCTCGTGGTGCTGGG
Source organism: Homarus gammarus (assembly GCA_958450375.1). NCBI lineage: Eukaryota > Metazoa > Arthropoda > Malacostraca > Decapoda > Nephropidae > Homarus > Homarus gammarus. The sequence continues at coordinate 2,909,232 of CAUDMG010001597.1, read as the reverse complement.
TAGGTAGATGAAGACAATCGGTGGAGGGGTTCGTAACACACCCCCCCTCCAAAGACCTTCGTAGCGCGGGCGCGAAGGAGGTGATCACCTGGTGCGTCTGGAGAGTAGCTGCTACATTTCCACTGGAGCTCGGGATAAGGAGTCTGCAATCAGGTTTTCCACCCCCTTTATGTGCCGGACTTGTAGATTATACGGCTGGGTGAGGAGAGCCCAGCGGAGGATTCGCTGGTTGGAGGTCTTGTTGGTTTGGATGAACGTGAGTGGGTTATGGTCGGTGAAGACCAGGGTTGTTTGTGGGCAAGACTGGAGGTAACATTCAAACTTCTTTATTGCCAACACCAGAGCCAGGGCCTCCTTCTCTATGGTCGAGTAGTTGGTCTGATGTTTTTTCAACTTGGCGGAGTAATATGCCACAGGGTGAAGGACATCAGTGGTTGGGTCGGGTTGTAGGAGCACAGCCCCCACTCCGACACCACTAGCGTCGATTTGCAGATGGAAGGGCAAGGTGTAGTCAGGGGGGTGGACTACAGGCTTACAGGCAAGGAAGGCTTTGAGGCGGTGGAAAGACTGGTCGCACTTCTGGTTCCAGATGTAAGGGACCGCAGAACTGGTAAGGTCTGTGAGGGGTCCGGCCACGCTGGAGAAGTTACTGCAGAACCGACGGTAGTAGCCGCACATCCCCAGGAAGCGCATGAGTTCCTTCCTCGTCCTTGGAGTGGGGAAGGACAAGATGGCTTCAACGTTTGCGTCCTTGGGTCTCACCATACCATGCCCAACGATATGTCCCAGGTAAGTCACCGAGGCCCGGCCAAAAGCAGATTTAGCCAGGTTTATGGTGAATCCAGTCTCTTGCAGTCGTGCAAACAGTATCTCCAAACGCACCAGATGTTCGTCCCAGCTGTCCGACACCACCACCAGGTCATCCAGGTAGGCGAACGTCCCACCTAGGTCTTGAATAAGGTAGTTTATGGCCCTCTGGAATGTGGCCGGAGCATTAGAAAAGCCAAACGCCATAACCAAATATTGAAAAAGACCAAATGGAGTTATAAATGCCGAGATTATTTTTGCCCTATCCGTGAGTCCTACGTGATAATATCCTTTCAACAGGTCCATAGTACTGATAAATTGGGCACAGCCTATGCTGTCTATTATATCTTCAATCAAAGGTAAAGGGTAGGAGTCTGAGACAGTGACCTGGTTCACTTTACGATAATCTGTACAGAAACGAAAGGTGCCATCGGGTTTTGGAATGAGAAGGCAAGGTGAAGCCCAGGGGGAGGTACTAGGCTCAGCTAAGTTATGCTTTAACAAAAAATCTACCTCCTTTTTCATAATCGATTTTTTTTGTGGACTTAGACGATATGCTGATTGCCTAATGGGTTGTACATCATCTGAGATTAGTTTAATATCATGTTTAAGTATATTGCAAAACCCTGGGAGGTCTGACGTGACTTTAGGAAATGTTGATAATAACTTAGTGAGATCTTTTGCTTGAGATGGATTCAGAACAGAAAAATACTCATCCAAATTGTTGAGTATGTGACTGTTAGCAGGGTTCTCTTTAGGTAGAGGGAAGTCTAAATTCTCCAATAGGTCCATGTCATCTGTCTCCGGCTCCGGCCCTGACAAAACCGTATGCAATACAGGTAGGCTTACAGCCTCTGGGATGTCTTCCTCTGACTGCCTGGAATGGTAAAGTTTCATGAGATTAATGTGAACAAGTTGTGAATCTTTTCTGCGATCAGGAGTATGGACTATATAGTTGAGAGGAGATAGTTTATTCGCATTGATTTGAAAGTTGTCATGGAACCGTTCCAAGCAACCTTGGGACGGTGGGTGGTAAGCCGAAGATGTACAATGGTCCACACTGAGGTCTTTCATCACCTGTTTGAACAAAGATGGATCAGATTGTTGGGCTGTAATGAGCTCATCCTTACTAATGGTCTTATTGTACAGATCTTCTGTGGGTAGGAAGATATTGGAGGTGGTTTTAGATGAAGAGGGCCCATTTCGCACACTCTGCGACCGGGTGACAGCACAAGATGGGAAAAGATGAGGAATAGTTTCTTTAAGGTCAGTGGTGGAGTTGACAGGTAAGGGAGAGTCGACTGTCTTTATGTTAGGAACCACTAGATCTCCTACCAAGTCATTACCCAATAATAAATGAATGCCGCACACAGGCATTGGGTCTTTCCTAATGGCTATTTGCACTTCCCCAGTAATCAAGGGACATTGGAGGTGCACTTTAGCTAAAGGATAGGAAGAATGGGACGAGAGATCTGAAATTAGAACACTCTCATTTGTAAATGCGGTAGATATATCAGGAATGACGTTAAACAGGAGGATAGATTGTGCTGCGCCCGTATCACGTAGTATACGAATAGGGAAAGAACGAGACCCCTCTATGATTGAAATTTTTCCCTCATAGGTGAATGAAGAGAAGAGATCCTGATGGGGCCTTTCCACATTGGCATTTGCTATTGGTTTGGATTTGGGATCCAGGGAACTACTTTTAGCAATTCGACACTTTGGGTGTTTACAATTCTGGATCGTATGGCCTGGGTTTTTACAGTAAGAACAAGTAAGCTTGGTTGCATCGGGGGGAGTAGGTGTGGGACCTTTCGACCTACCACTCACGCCCCAAGGTTATCATCAGAGGAGGACCTAACATGTCGGGAAGTACCACGTTCTCTACTGCCCAGTGACTCCACCAACAAAGCATACGCATCAGCCAGCTCAGCAGCACGCCCTAAATTAACCTCTCCACGCTCCTCCACATGCTTCAAGATGTGAAATGGTATCTTGCTTTTCCACTCCTCCAGGACTACCAAATTTAACAAATCCTGAAATGTGGAGGTCTCTGTAGCCTCTAACCACTTCTTAAAAAACCTAAGCTTTTCTTGAGCAAACTCAACAAATGTGTGTGAAAATGGTTTGGTTAGTTTACGAAACTTCTGCCGGTATCCATCTGGCGTGATAGCATAAGAGGTGAGGATATTCTTTTTTACGTTATCATAGTCATCAGTCTGGTCTAAACAGTTATAAACTCTACGAGCCTTACCATATAATTTAGGAACTAACACTGACACCCACTGGTCCTTTGGCCACTCATTCTTCGCGGCTATTTTCTCAAAAGTCCTAAATGACCCGTCCATATCGGATTCATCAAACCCGGGAACAAGGGAAGAAGCAGTAGCAGGGTTAAAAGCAGCGAGTTTCTCTTTTAATGCCACTTTTGATTTAAACTCCGATGTTAAGGTGACTTCTGTCTCTCTCACCTGTAGTTCTTTCAGTTTAACCGCCTGCACCAACTTGGCCTGTTCCATCCTTTCCTCATGCTCCAACTTGGCCTGTTCCGACATTCCCTCATGCTCCAACTTGGCCTGTTCCAACCTTCCCTCATGCTCCAACTTGGCCTGTCCACTTCCTCAGCTCCAACTTGGCCTGTTCCAACTTGGCCTGTTCCAACTTTTCCTCCTGCTCCAACTTGGCCTGTTCCAACTCGAGTTCTTTCATTTTGATTTGGAACTCGAACCTAGCTCGTTCTAGTTCTAAGGCGCCTATTCGTTGTGTTTCTTCTTGAGGGCTAGCCAGACCTGAGGCAACTTCTGAGTGAGGAGGGGTGGTGGATAGTGGTTGAAGTTTCTTGGACATGGGCGTTAATCTGTCAACAGCGGATTCTTTTAAAACTTCTTGTTGAACCAACACTTCAATCACATGATTTTTTAACATTTCCTTAGTCAGTTGCTGTGAAAATGGGATATTGTAATAGTTGGCTATTTCTTTCCATTCTTTCTTCAGGATATTAACACGTAATTTAGCTACGGAAGGATTTTCAATAAAATCCTGAAGATCAAAACCTGAGGTGGCCATTGTTAAGAAAAATAGGATAAATTAACTAATGGTCAAAAGCTAAGATAAGTGGATAACCCTAGAAAATATCACGGCAGTGGATAACCAGAAAGTCCCGGAAACTAACCAAGTTATACCTAGGGAAATTACACTTATGATTATTGTTCTTCCGAGAAGATCCTTAGATAAGGACAAGAGACTTGAAAGAGGTAGGGCGTATTACGGCATTAATATAAAGATCCGGATTAACAACCCTGATATACTTGAAAGAGGTAGGGCGTATTACGGCATTAATATAAAGATCCGGATTAACAACCCTGATATACTTGAAAGAGGTAGGGCGTATTACGGCATTAATATAAAGATCCGGATTAACAACCCTGATATACTTGAAAGAGGTAGGGCGTATTACGGCATTAATATAAAGATCCGGATTAACAACCCTGATATACTTGAAAGAGGAAGGGCGTATTACGGCATTTATATAAAGATCCGGATTAACAGCCCTGAATGAGATGATGAGAAGAACAATAATGGAGGCTTTATAATTATGGGGTCCTGGTAGAGCGGGGCGTCCCAAGATATCACTTCACTCTAAACTAGTAACTATGGAACAGCCTACTCTGGAGTGAGGGTACGGCATTAAACAGATCCGGATTCTTCCCTACACTCGATAAGACTTACCACACGACTGCCACGTGTAATAACAGGTAAGCCTTATGACACTTGGAACCTAATATCCTACGTCTGTCACTCTTACTGTACGATAATACCAATATATGCACACACATATGAAGGAAACTTTAAACCACCGTAAAGCAATTGTAAACAGAAGTGACTGGGAGGGGTAATTAACACTGAGTAACAAGGGAGGAAGGAATATGGTACTTAAGGTCGTGTCCTGTCACGGTCGCCATTTGTTACGAGTTGGGGATTTAGAATATAGTTATACGTCTACCCAGATCCCAACAGGTAACAACAAAAAAAAACAAAGACAATCGGACATAAAAGGGTAGACAAAGGATGCGAGTTTTCGTTGTATATAATAAAGTACCATAAATTCCTTAACAAAATATTCAGCTTATAAACTACCCTTAACCAAACTTAACCTAAACATGAACAGTATATACATAGTAATAAAACATAAAACAATAGTGAAGCAATGTGGAGGGGGGAGAGGCAATACAAGATTACAAATACTTAAGTGAGGAGCTGAGATGGCTGACGAGCAAGGCTGAGTATGGTAGAAGACGGTAAATAGTCACTGTGCCGTAGGTTTCCAGGATAGGTGATCCTGTGGTCGCTTCCCAGAGTGAAGTGTCCTCTCCTCGAATTGGAGCTGACAAAGTAGACTGAGGCGGAAGTGACGCAACAACCAGGATATGGAGAAGGGAAACCCGGGAGTGGTAACTAAGACGAGCCATACTCGTGTTTCGTCCCTAGATGGCGTTGCTCGTGGTGCTGGGTAGTGATCAGGACATAGATGGCGGTCGTATGCTGGTAGGTAGATAAGACAATGGTGGAGGGGTTCGTAACACACCCACCCTCCAAAGACCTCCATAGCGCGGGCGCGAAGGAGGTGATCACCTGGTGCGTCTGGAGAGTAGCTGCTGCATTTCCACTGGAGCTCGGGATAAGGAGTCCGCAATCAGGTTGTCCACCCCCTTTATGTGCCGGACTTGTAGATTATAGGGCTGGGTGAGGAGAGCCCAGCGGAGGATTCGCTGGTTGGAGGTCTTGTTGGTTTGGATGAACGTGAGTGGGTTATGGTCGGTGAAGACTAGGGTTGTTTGTGGGCAAGACTGGAGGTAACATTCAAACTTCTTTATTGCCAACACCAGAGCCAGGGCCTCCTTCTCTATGGTCGAGTCGTTGGTCTGATGTTTTTTCAACTTGGCGGAGTAGTATGCCACAGGGTGAAGGACATCAGTGGTTGGGTCGGGTTGTAGGAGCACAGCCCCAACTCCGACACCGCTAGCGTCGATTTGCAGATGGAAGGGCAAGGTGTAGTCAGGGGGGTGGACTACAGGCTTAGAGGCAAGGAAGGCTTTGAGGCGGTGGAAAGACTGGTCGCACTTCTGGTTCCCGGTGTAAGGGACCGCAGAACCGGTAAGGTCTGTGAGGGGTCCGGCCACGCTGGAAAAGTTACTGCAGAACCGATGGTAGTAGCCGCACATCCCCAGGAAGCGCACGAGTTCCTTCCTCGTCCTTGGAGTGGGGAAGGACAAGATGGCTTTAACGTTTGCGTCCTTGGGTCTCACCATACCATGCCCAACGATATGTCCCAGGTAAGTCACTGAGGCCCGGCCAAAAGCAGATTTAGCCAGGTTTATGGTGAATCCAGTCTCTTGCAGTCGTGCAAACAGTATCTCCAAACGCACCAGATGTTCGTCCCAGCCGTCCGACACCACCACCAGGTCATCCAGGTAGGCGAACGTTCCACCTAGGTCCTGAATTAGGAAGTTGATGGCCCTCTGGAATGTGGCCGGAGCATTAGAAAAGCCAAACGCCATAACCAAATATTGAAAAAGACCAAATGGAGTTATAAATGCCGAGATTATTTTTGCCCTATCCGTGAGTCCCACTTGATAATATCCTTTCAACAGGTCCACGGTACTGATAAATTCTGCACAGCCTATGTTGTCTATTATATCTTCAATCAAAGGTAAAGGGTAGGAGTCTGAGACAGTGACCTAGTTCACTTTACGATAATCGGTACAGAAACGAAAAGTGCTATCGGGTTTTGGAATGAGAAGGCAAGGTGAAGCCCAGGGGGAGGTACTAGGCTCAGCTAAGTTATGTTTTAACAAAAAATCTACCTCCTTTTTCATAATCTTTCTTTTGTGGATTTAGTCGATATGCTGATTGCCTAATGGGTTGTACATTATCTGAGATTTGCTTAATGTCATGTTTAAGTATATTGCAAAACCCTGGGAGGTTTGACGTGACTTTAGGAAATGTTGATAATAACTTAGTGAGATCTTTTGCTTGAGATGGATTCAGAACAGAAAAATACTCATCCAAGTTGTTGAGTATGTGACTGTTAGCAGGGTTTTCTTTAGGTAGAGGGAAGTCTAAATTCTCCAATAGGTCCATGTCATCTGTCTCCGGCTCCGGCCCTGACAAAACCGTATGCAATACAGGTTGGCTTGTAGCCTCTGGGATGTCTTCCTCTGACTGCCTGGAATGGTAAAGTTTCATGAGATTAATGTGAACAAGTTGTGAATCTTTCCTGGGATCAGGAGTATGGACTATATAGTTGAGGGGAGATAGTTTATTAGCATTGATTTGAAAGTTTTGATGGAACCGTTCCAAGCAACCCTGGGACGGTGGGTGGTAAGCCGAAGATGTACAATGGTCCACACTGAGGTCTTTCATCACCTGTTTGAACAAAGGTGGATGAGATTGTTGGGCTGAAATGAGCTCATCCTTACTAATGGTCGTATTGTACAGATCTTCTGTGGGTAGGAAGATATTGGAGGTGGTTTTAGATGAAGAGGGCCCATTTCGCACACTCTGTGACCGGGTGACAGTACAAGATGGGAAAAGATGAAGAATAGTTTCTTTAAGGTCAGTGGTGGAGTTCACAGGTAAGGGAGAGTCGACTGTCTTTATGTTAGGAACCACTAGGTCTCCTACCAAGTCATTACCCAATAATAAATGAATGCCGCACACAGGCATTGGGTCTTTCCTAATGGCTATTTGCACCTCCCCAGTAATCAAGGGACATTGGAGGTGCACTTTAGCTAAAGGATAGGAAGAATGGGATGAGAGATCTGAAATTAGAACACTCTCATTAGTAAATGCGGTAGATATATCAGGAATGACGTTAAACAGGATAGATTGTGCTGCGCCTGTATCACGTAGTATACGAATAGGGAAAGAACGAGACCCATCTATGATTGAAATTTTTCCCTCATAGGTGAATGAAGAGAAGAGATCCTGATGGGGCCTTTCCACATTGGTGTTTGCTATTGGTTTGGATTTGGGATCCAGGGAACTACTTTTAGCAATTCGACACTTTGGGTGTTTACAAGTCTGGATCGTATGGCCTGGGTTTTTACAGTAAGAACAAGTAAACTTGGTTGCATCAGGGGGGGTAGGTGTGGGACCTTTCGACCTCCCACTCACGCCCCCAAGGTTATCATCAGAGGAGGACCTAACATGTCGGAAAGTACCACGTTCCCTACGGCACAGTGACTCCACCAGCAAGGCGTACTCATCAGCCAACTCAGCCGCACGTCCTAAATTAACCTCTCCACGCTCCTCCACATGCTTCAAGATGTGAAATGGTATCTTGCTTTTCCACTCCTCCAGGGCTACCAAGTTTAACAAATCCTGAGGTGGCCATTAAGAAAACCTAGAAAAATTAATTAATGGTCAAAAGATTAGATAAGTGGATTACCCTAGAAAATATCACGGCAGTGGATAACCAGAAAGTCCCGGAAACTACCCAAGTTATACCTAGGGAAATTACACTTATGAATATTGTTCTTCTGAGAAGATCCTTAGATAAGGATAAGAGACTTGAAAGAGGAAGGGCGTATTACGGCATTAATATAAAGATCCGGATTAACAACCCTGAGATACTTGAAAGAGGAAGGGCGTATTACGGCATTAATATAAAGATCCGGATTAACAACCCTTGAGTTTGGTATGATTGACCCTGAATGAGATAATGAGAAGTACAATAAAGGAGGCTTTATAATTATGGGGTCCTGGTAGAGCGGGGCGTCCCAAGATATCACTTCACCCTAAACTAGTGACTATGGAACAGCCTACTCTGGAGTGAGGGTACGGCATTAAACAGACCCGGATTCTTCCCTACACTCGATAAGACTTATTACACGACTGCCAGGTGTAATAACAGGTAAGCCTTATGACACTTGGAATCTAATATCCTAAGTCTGTCACTCTTACTTTACGATAATACCAATATATGCACACACATATGAAGGAAACTTTAAACCACCGAAAAGCAATTGTGAACAGAAGTGACTGGGAGGAATAATTAACACTGAGTAACAAGGGGGGAAGGAATATGGTACTTAAGGTCGTGTCCTGTCACGGTCGCCATTTGTTACGAGTTGGGGATTTAGAATATAGTTAAAAGTCTACCCAGATCCCAACAAGCAACAACAAAAAAAAACAAAGACAATCGGACTATAAAAGGGTAGACAAAGGATGCGAGTTTTGTTGTGTATAATAAAGTACCATGATTTCCTTAACAAAATAATCAGCTTTTTATAATTCACCCTTAACCATACTTAACCTAAACATGAACAGTATATACATATTTATACAGCATACAATAATTTGAAGCAAGTGAACTTGGGGGAGGCAATACAAGATTACAAATACTTAAGTGCGGAGCTGAGATGGCTGCCGAGCAAGGCTGAGTATTGTAGAAGACGGTAGGTAGTCACTGTGCCGTAGGTTTCCAGGATAGGTGATCCTGTGGTCACTTCCCAGAGTGAAGTCCACTCTCCTCGAACTCGAGCTGACAAAGAAGACTTGGAGGAAGTGACGCAACAACCAGGATATGGAGAAGGGAAACCCCGGAGTGGTAACTAAGACGAGTCATACTCGTGTCTCGTCCCTAGATGGCGTTGCTCGTGGTGCTGGGTAGGTTGATCAGGACAATAGATGGCGTGGTTCGTAGTGCTGGGTAGGTAGATTAAGACAATTGGTGGAGGGGTTCGTAACACACCTCTTTCAGGTCTCATATCCCTGGAAGCCAGGATCAGGACTTAACGTGACACAGTGAAGACGGAGTGGGCGAGGGTGGAGGTCGGTGGACAATACACCAGCAGCCCTGTGACTATAGCGAGATAACCATAATAAAAAATGGCCGCTAAAGATGAAAAGCACTCTTACTGGTGCTTACAACGCAATGAAGGAAGGAAGCGGTAATGAGACCTAAAAATTGTGACTTTTGTAGGATATTAATGCAAGATTCACCGCGTTATTGGTTTACTTTTTAATATTTCAAAGTCTTTGTATATGTTGTTGTGTTGTTATTTGGCATTACACATCGTCGAGTATCTTGGTCAGGTCAGTTTGAAGGTCTGTGTTTGTCTGTAAGCGTTCTAGCGTCCACATTACTGATGTGTTCTTTACGTAATGCTCACAGCTGGCCGGGTTCATTGACAGCTAAAGTTATTTTTTCAACACTCTTTATGACATATTGACCAACGCTACAAAGAGCTAGTGAGACTTACAACACGGTCCAGTTTTTCATGCTATTCTTATTTGATTTTTGTATAATTATGTCAGTTTTTCTTTTATTTTTTCGGTCAACGATTAAAGAGAAGATGAGAGTAAAGAAGAACTCAGACACTGTTACACCTGTATATTACCTGAGCCAGCATCACCTGAGGCTGGTGTTAGCGTCACTAAACAGACGCTGGACGACTGGCGACGAGTCACATGGGCCTCAGTCTTTGTAGTGAACTTCAATACTCAACGTGGCCGGCACTGTGCTCGGTCGTCTTCACAATGTCAATTGCGATGTAACCATTCACAGCTGAATGAACTAGAGGTGACCTTGGCGCGAACCAGCGATCCTGAGGACACGAGACGAGCGCCGCACTCACTTGACCGCCGTCCTCCTCAATAGGCCTAAACGTAACCTTTAACACCTTGGCTCATCAGACCGAGGCCCTTTTGGGGTTCATCTAACATTACCTCAACAACAAGAAGCTGACCGCAGCGGACACCGCCTGGGAATTTGTTAGGGGTGTTGATAAAACGTTTGCCTCGGGGTGTTGGTAAGACGTTTGCGTCTGGGTCGCGGGTTCGAACCCTAGGTTAGATGTGAGAAGGATGTTCTCCAATGTACTCTACCAATCATCGCAGATTTTCCTGTACTACCACTTCACAACGAAGGTCGTAAAAAAAGACCAACCGCCCGAACAGCTAGGGAGTTGATAAGTGGTGAAACGACGATATATATTGCTTATCTTCTGAGGTGTTGTGTACAACCAGCAGGATATCTCCATCATCTACCTCGTTTTTCTGCAAATTATGGCCAACACGTTTCTAAATACAGTACTAGAATGTTTTATTCTTGACTTACTTCACTTTATGTTTATTTGTAATTTAACAGAAAAAAGAGAGAAACACACCTGAAAGTTAATGAAGAAATACTTTCATAATGATAAGAGCCTTGGAGGTTAATGTTGCCTGATTAACATAATTCGTAACAAGTTTTGTTTATAAAAGATTGAAAATTTTCAGCAAAGAAAATATTTAAAAAATTACATAGTTTTCTTGTACAATTATGGAAAAAAAATCCCTCGGTAGTTTTGTCAATATCTATTCTAGACTCCAGAGACGATGAAGGTGATGCAGGTAGGGAGGACTGAGACCACACCATCAATGTGTTCATATCCTACAGTGTGTTCCTTTGTGTAGTTATTAGGCCATAGTTTATGACAAGAAGCAAAGTTCACCACATCTCACTCGGCATAATGTGTTAAAGACGGGCAAAACACACCGAGTCATTGAGCATTCAAACTAGACTACCAACAGGTAATTAAAAATACGCTTTGTCACTAGAGACTGTACATTAAATCTCTCTAAAATAAAAGAGAAATAAGAAAAACATTGTTGGTTTTCTAAATGAAAGTATCAAGTGCCTTACACCCGTTAGTCTCCCCGAGTCACACACTGATTACCACTAATGTTAATAACACTTGTCGTTATGCATGACATTACCGTGTTGGTGTATCTTAGTGTCACCCTAGGTAGTACTGTTGTGTCACCCTAGCTGGTACTGTTGTGTCATCCTAGCTGATACTGTTGTGTCACCTTAGCTAGTACTGTTGTGTCACTCTAGCTGGTACTGTTGTGCCATCTTAGCTGATAATGTTGTGTCACTCAAGTTGGTACTGTTGTGTCGCCCTAGCTGGTACTGTTGTGTCGCCCAAGCTGGTACTGTTGTGCCATCTTAGCTGATAATGATGTGTCACTCAAGCTGGTACTGTTGTGTCACCCTAGCTGGTACTGTTGTGTCACCCTAGCTGGTACTGCTGTGTCATCCTAGCTGATACTGTTGTGTCGCCCTAGCTGGTACTGTTGTATCACCCTAGGTGGTACTGTTGTGTCATCTTAGCTGATACTGTTGTGTCACTCTAGCTGGTACTGCTGTGTCATCCTATCTGATACTGTTGTGTCACCCTAGGTGGTACTGTTGTGTCATCCTAGCTGATACTGTTGTGTCACTCTAGCTGGTACTGCTGTGTCATCCTAGCTGATACTGTTGTGTCACCCTAGCTGGTACTGTTGTGTCACCCAAGGTGGTACTGTTGTGTCATCCTAGCTGGTACTGTTGTATCGCCCTAGCTGATACTGTTGTGTCGCCCTAGCTGGTACTGTTGTGTCATCCTAGTTGATACTGTTGTGTCGCCCTAGCTGATACTGTTGTGTCACCCAAGGTGGTACTGTTGTGTCATCTTAGCTGATACTGTTGTGTCGCCCTAGCTGATACTGTTGTGTCACCCAAGGTGGTACTGTTGTGTCATCCTAGTTGATGCTGTTGTGTCGCCCTAGCTGATACTGTTGTGTCACCCAAGGTGGTACTGTTGTGTCGCCCTAGCTGATACTGTTGTGTCACCCTAGGTGGTACTGTTGTGTCATCCTAGCTGGTGTTGTTGTGTCCTCCGAGGTATTGCATCTCTCTGGGGACCCAGTTTATAATTTCATTCACCCACCCCGGTCTCTGCCTTTCCCTGGCCCTCCTACCTTCAACTTTGTTCATTATTATGTAACTTATTATCCCCTTATCCCTAATTATATGACCAAAGTATCTTTTTTTTCTCTATAAATTTCAATAATTTCTCTTGAAGTTTTTGCCAATCTTAGATCTTCTTCGTTTGTTTTCCTGTCCATGTTTCTGACCCATAAAACAGTCCTGCCTATAAATAGTATTTCAGCAGCCCTTTTCTCTTATGGAAGTTAATGCTTTCTTTTTATTAGGTATTTTAGATTGATAAATACTGTTTTTGCTTAGGCATTTTTATGTATTTATGTTGCATGTCTACCATTACAGTTAATGTTACTTCCCAAATACATACAAAAAAAAAATCAATCATTTAAGATCTCTGTTACCTACCATAATATATTTTTTTGGATTTATTTCCAATTTGGAAACAACCATTAATTTCGTTTTTACATCATAACTCTTAACCCATATTCATCACCTTTTTCCACTAATCCGTTAATCAGTTTTTGTAACGCCTCTTCACTATCCGTAATAAGAGCAGTATCCTCTGTATAGCGTTTTTATATATTTCTTTATTCCTTCAATGCCAGTAAAGATTTGTTTTAGAATTCTAATATCTCCTTCATCAATGCTTATTATTTCCAAGGCATTTGCTTGTATACCGAAGGCATAATATACCTTAGTATACAGTGTGCTGTATCTACACCGTCCAGAACGTTGAGTCATGCTTATGGGGCTTACTTTCACGCTCACTTTCAATAATGTTACAGCACCCACTTATAGCATCATGGTGCAGTTAATGTTAGATTAAATTAAATTCTTAAGATGTTGACATAAACCTCACAGCATAAAATGAAGAAAAATTAATTATTTTGTAATATGAAGCTCTTACCTACAGTATGAGTGTTCGGCCTTCCAAGATAATAGGGAGCCAGGTTGAGACAGAAGCTCCCAGGTGACGAGGCAGTTAGAGGCAGTTACCGTGGGAGGGATGAATGAATTGGAGTTGATGGATGATTTAGGTGAGAAGAAAACGTCTGGGATGATCCAGGGAGAGGATGAGGCTGTGAGAGTGTGTGCACGTGTGGTAACTGTACATGTATGTTAAAGATGCACCTGTGAGAGTGTGTGTACGTGTGGTAACTGTACATGTATATTAAAGATGCACCTGTGAGGAGTGTGTGCACGTGTGGTAACTGTACATGTATGTTAAAGATGCACCTGTGAGGAGTGTGTGCACGTGTGGTAACTGTACATGTATGTTAAAGATGCACCTGTGAGAGTGTGTGCACGTGTGGTAACTGTACATTGTATGTTAAAGATGCAACTGTGAGGAGTGTGTGCACGTGTGGTAACTGTACATGTATGTTAAAGATGCACCTGTGAGAGTGTGTGCACGTGTGGTAACTGTACATGTATGTTAAAGATGCACCTGTGAGAGTGTGTGCACGTGTGGTAACTGTACATGTATGTTAAAGATGCACCTGTGAGAGTGTGTGCACGTGTGGTAACTGTACATGTTACGAGTGCACTTGTGTTAGGTGAGCACTTGTGTTAGGTGTGCACTTGTGTTAGGTGAGCACTTGTGTTAGGTGTGCACTTGTGTTAGGTGAGCACTTGTGTTAGGTGAGCACTTGTGTTAGGTGTGAACGTGTGTTAGTCGCATACAGGTTCGGGAGGAAATTAACATTGTGTGCTGTGATACACCTGTGGTACACCTGTGATACACCTGTGATACACCTGTGGTACACCTGTGATACACCTGTGATACACCTCTTGTTTCAAACTGCACCAGTGTAATGGCGCCCTACAGGTACAGCAGAGTACAGTCCTCGGGTATTAATGTAATGTAATAATTCGCGAGTAAATCTGGATATGATACTTGGGGATAATATTTACTTTTCAAGGTAAAACTTTATAATTATAGATATGGATACAGTATGCATGATTGGCTATACAATGCTGGTTATATACTGTTAGTTATATACTGCTGGTTATATAATGCTGGTTATATACTGTTGGTTATATACTGTTGGTTATATAATGCTGGTTATATACTGTTGGTTATATAATGCTGGTTATATACTGTTGGTTATATAATGCTGGTTATATACTGTTGGTTATATACTGTTGGTTATATACTGTTGGTTATATAATGCTGGTTATATACTGTTGGTTATATACTGTTGGTTATATACTGTTGGTTATATAATGCTGGTTATATACTGTTGGTTATATACTGTTGGTTACATAATGCTGGTTATATACTGCTGGTTATATAATGCTGGTTATATACTGTTGGTTATATAATGCTGGTTATATACTGTTGGTTATATAATGCTGGTTATATACTGTTGGTTATATAATGCTGGTTATATACTGTTGGTTATATACAATACTGATGGTTATATACTGCTGGTTATATAATGCTGGTTATATACTGTTGGTCACATAATGCTGGGTATATACTGCTGGTTATATACAATACTGATGGTTATATACTGATGGTTATATAATGCTGGTTATATACTGTTGGTTATATACTGTTGGTTATATAATGCTGGTTATATACTGTTGGTTACATAATGCTGGTTATATACTGCTGGTTATATACAACACTGATGGTTATATACTGCTGGTTATATAATGCTGGTTATATACTGCTGGTTATATACTGCTGGTTATATAATGCTGGGTATATAATGCTGCCAATATAATACAAGCTATATATTCCTAGCTATACACTGCTAGCTATATATTGCTGGTTTTTACTGCTAGCTATTTAATGCTTGCTATATAATGCTGGTTATATACTGCTGGCTATATAATATTTGCTATATATTGCTAGCTATATACTGCTAGCTATATAACGCGAGTTGTATACTGCTAGCTATATACTGCTAGCTATATACTGCTAGCTGTATACTGCTAGCTATATGCTGCTAGCTATTTACTGCTAGCTATATAATGCCGGTTATATACTGCTAGCTATTTAATGCTAGGAATATAATCCTGGTTATATACTACTGGCTATATAATGCTAGCTATACACTGCTAGCTATATACTACAAGCTATACAATGCTGCTAATATACTGTTAGCTATATACTGCAAGCTATATACTGTTAGCTATATACTTCTAACTCTATACTGCTAGTTATATACTGTTTGGCATACGTATACAATACCGTCGGTGAAATACTCCTAGTTACACATTGCTAGTTATATACGGTCTACTATATACTGCTAGCGACGCACTGCTAGCTATTACTGCCAACTATTTACTGCTCGCTATTTGCTGCTAGTTATTACTTCCTACTATATTCTTTTTAACTATACTGTATATTCTAGCTATGTACTATACTGCTAAATACAATTATAAATGTATATTTATCTACAAAAATATTAGCCTTATTAGTATTCCTCTGTAGACATGATTATATATGAGAATAATTACATTAGACTCTTTTTCTGCTTCGTCCAAATGTTGTTCAAATCAGACTGAATTACTCGGTGAAAGTCAAGAGTAATTCAATGACTCCCGCCCTGTGATTACTCCGTGTGTGAATGATAGTGATTGGATGGTAGTGATTGGATGGTAGTGATTGGATGGTAGTGTTGGTAGTTGTATGTTCTGGGTACCAAGTTCTATTCACAGGAGAGAACACAAACACCTGTAAATTTTTCGTAGGTTCTATTTACTGGACAAACAGAGATGCACAAGCGAGGCTGCTCTCCTTACTCTGTCTGGGGGTCAACTAGCCTTTCAGGCGACATGTGGCAAGTGATACATTAACAGCTTCCATATGTCGCCAGGCACATTAATTAAGCGTGTGGAACATGGTAAATACATTGCCACACGCTGCTAGCTAGGCTGAATAAATAATGTATATAAATGGAACACATACATAATATACATACAGCATACATAATATACATACAGTAATGGCATTGTAAGGTGGTAATATTGGTGTTGTTTAATGGTTGAAATAATGATCTCATCTTCCTCAAGTGAAGTCATTTTTAGTTGGGTTGAGGTATCATTAATTAGTTGAAAATTGACTTCATAGGCCTCTAGTGACGTCATCTTTAGTCACAAAAATTGTGACCAAGTCCCAGGTTGCTGATCTGACTTTCTGCCTCATTTACACACAATTGCAGGGTCTCAATTGTTTCTCTTACTTTGACAACACAACATACATATATTGTTTCTCACTATTGATTTATTTTATTTTTTTTGTATTTCTTTATGGTTCTTTATTATTATTATTATTGTAATCAGTATTTTATTAATTTATTTGTAATTGTATTTTTATTATAAATTTTATTTGCTGTGAATTATTATTTTATTTTTAATTTAGTATTTTTATTATTTATTTTATTTACTATGATTTACTATTATTATTATTATTATTATTATTATTATTATTGTTATTATTATTATTATTATTATTATTATTATTATTATTATAATTATTATTATTTATTATTTATTATTACATTTCGCCTCCCAGGCCCTAATGTGGGTCAGTGACCTCTGCCCGAGTGGGCTAATCCCCGTAAAAAAATAATAAAAAAGGTTGAAAATTGACTTCACAGTCCTCTAGTGACGTCATCTTTTTGTTCAGTTGAAGTGTCGTTAGTTAGTTAGAAATTGGTGTTCAAATACCTCTTTTTTTTCTTTCTTTTTTTTACGGGCATTAGCCCACCTGGGCACAGGTCATTTTATTGTAACTGTATGACTGTGGCTGTATTATTGTAGCTGTATAACTGTTGCTGCATTATTATAACTGTATAACTGTGGTTGTATTATTGTAACTGTATAACTGTGGCTGTATTATTGTAGCTGTATAACTGTTGCTGTATTATTATAACTGTATAACTGTGGTTGTATTATTGTAGCTGTATAACTGTGGCTGTATTTTTGTAACTGTATAACTGTTGCTGTATTATTGTAACTGTATAACTGTTGCTGTATTATTATAACTGTATAACTGTTGCTGTATTATTGTAACTGTATAACTGTGGCTGTATTATTGTAGCTGTATAACTGTTGCTGTATTATTATAACTGTATAACTGTGGTTGTATTATTGTAACTGTATAACTGTGGCTGTATTTTTGTAACTGTATAACTGTTGCTGTATTATTGTAACTGTATAACTGTTGCTGTATTATTGTAACTGTATTATTGTGACTGAATAACTGTGATTGTATTATTGTAACTGTATAACTGTGGCTGTATTATTGTAACTGTATAACTGTGGCTGTATTATTGTAACTGTATAACTGTTGCTGTTTTATTGTAATTGTATAACTGTTGCTGTATTATTGTAACTGTATGACTGTGGTTGAATTATTGTGACTGTATAACTGCATGACTGTTGCTGTATTATTGTAACTGTATAACTGTTGCTGTATTATTGTAACTGTATAACTGTGGTTGTATTATTTTGACTGTAAAACTGTGGTTGTATTATTGTGACTGTATAACTGCATGACTGTTGCTGTATTATTGTAACTGTATAACTGTTGCTGTATTATTGTAACTGTATGACTATGGTTGTATTATTGTGACTGTATAACTGCATGACTGTGGCTCTATTATTGTAATTATAACTTTGGCTGCATTATTATGAGTGTATAACTGTATGACTATGGCTGTATTATTATGACTGTATATCTGCATGACTGTGTCTGTATTGTTGTGACTGTATAAATGTATCACTGCTTTTCTGTAACCTGTATGATTTTAACTATCATATAAAATATACTAACGTAATCTAACTGTATTGAGTTTCTATAAATAATTAATATATCACTATCACTGTAACCTAACTTACTGCTGTAACCATGACTATAACTCATCAACTATCATCCTATCCCAGTGATGTAACTGTATCAACATAACTCATCATTGTAACCGGTTATGACAGCATCAAAATTACACTGAGACTCGACCTTAAGTTTAATACCATCAGTTAGTGGACAAAAATAAACGTTCATATAATCTTTTTCGTGAATCCGGACTCAAGGTTAAGTGAAACATAAAACGACCCCCTGTGGACGAGTGAACCCCCCCCCCCCCCCCCAGACACTCTCCGCTCCGTAGCGAACCCGATTGAGTGGCGCCAAATGGCAAACCCAGCAAACAGGAGTTAATTAGTTGCTTATTTCCTCACCCACACAGCAACATAAACAAGCGTTTTGTTGCACCTTATTGCAGCATGTTGACACAGATGCCATTCAGTTTGATCATATTCCCTGACTGTATCAATGTTGCGTATCTCCCCCGATCTCACCACCCACCCCTTCCTCTTCCCCCTACTCACCTCCCCAAGTTCCCCGACTTCACCCCCTCTCCACTCCGACCTCACCCCCTCCTCCTCGACCTCACACCCTCCTCCCCGACCTCCTCCCCCAACTCCCCGACCTCCTCCTCCATCTCCCCGGCCTCATTCCTTCCTCCTCCCTTACCTCCCCCATATCTACCATCTCACCCCACGCTCCTCCACCCCCCTTCACTCTTCCTTTCTTCCCTCACGGCACAACAAAGATGTAAGGCTTGGCTGAGTGGCCGCTGGACCGAGGCAGGATCACGCCAAGCTGATACTGTACATACGACACCATGATGGCGAACAAAGTTATCATGTAAAATACTGGCTAGGACATGTTACCTCGAAAGATAAATATAATAATAATAATATTAATAATAACAATAACAATAACAATAACAATAATAATAATAATAATAATAATAATAATTATAATAATAATAAAAATAATAACAATAATAATTATAATAATAATAATAATAATATATTAATACTATTAAGAATACTACTACTACTATACTACTACTACTACTACTACTTTTTTTTTTTTTTTTTTTTTTTTTTTTTTTAACGTGGCCTCCAGCCTCCCCCAATAGCCACACCTTCGCCACCATTTATTTACCTTAATATTAAATATCCTAATACATAATAAGCTATCCTATCTGTGTTAAATTAGTTGAGCCGCAGATCTATGCGGCATTCAGTGACTGTAGCCTCATAGTCAATATCTGCAGCAGTTGTCGAAGTAGGGGCAGAAGCTCTCGTTCCCCTGAGGCAGAGCAAAGCCGACCGAAGGAGAGAGAAGGACAGTCGACATCTCATCCAGGCTGTAACATAACTTCTGGGCTGCTGCTTCTGTTCGGAGATCACCTCCGCGAGTCTGGCGTAGAAACATCTTGCACTTGGGCCCATCCCACCAGAGGTTGTGAACACTAGAGGAGTGAAGCTGCCTTGATCAACGTTTTGAATTCTCTCCCCATATGCCCTTCTCTTGTCGTTCTCGTTCCTCCTATGTGCAGCATCGAGAGCTAGGTTACGGTGACAAGTGGCCATGGGATCGAAAATCCTGATGTCGAAGAAAGCTCGCTGTCCCCGCGTCCAGAATCCTCGAGCACTGACGTCCACACGGGCTTCGTTAGATGTGTTTGAAGTCCTGTGTTGGAAGATCTCACCATCCAGTGGAAGGAGGGTCGGTTCTACCATGACGTCCCGGCAGATTTCCTTCAACATATTTGCTGTGAGATCCCTTACCTCGTCATGCCTCATGCATATGAAGCCCCCCTTCTTGCAGACCATGGCGTGATCGCCGTCATAGGAAGAGCCACACACGCATTGGGAGGGCAAACCATCTACTGGCCAACCGTACCTTAGAGCAATGGCATCTGTAAATTCTTGTTTGTTAAGGCTGAAACCATTTGCCCTTATCGGTAACGTAGTTAACCAGTTCGAGGCGCCCACCTCCTGCGCTATAGCTACTTTTTTTGTCAAATTTTCTGGAACCTGCAGCAATAGTTGCTGCAACAAGTCATTTTGGCAGTGCTGCCGATCTGTTGTAATGGCCCTACGGATCTTATTTACTTCCCTGGTGTCCACTTCCCCTGTTGCATTCTGGGCTATTATGTGGTCAGTGAGGGCTGCCGTGAGCTTAAGTGAATTTTGATGTTCAGTGTCAGCAATCTCCTCTGGATTAGTTAGTCCCATCCCTCCCAGTCTTGGTGGAAGTGCAAGAAGTGTTCTTTCTGCTGGGGTTAAGTCAGGGTGTTTCACTAGTTTGGGAATGAACTTGACACTGATGGCTTCTTCCAGAGGGTGGAGGAGGGGTCCGATCTCAGGGATGGTACGCATCAGGTAGTTCCAGCGATGCTTGACTCCATGGGTGAATGCTGCAAAGGCCGCGTGTGGCTCTGTGTTAGCAATCTCAGATAGAGCTTCGATTTCGCTAACCCACTCATTCACCTTTCCAGCTACGTACTCGGTCTTGAAGTCCGTAGTGCCAATTACTGCGCCTAGATGTCTTTGGCCGTCCTTAGTTACTTTGAGCTCACTTCCGCCAAAAGCCTCCAAAGCCCGTTCATAATGTTCTGGCTTCACGATGAGGAAGGACTTGCTAGCGTTTGGGTGGTACCCTATTTGTGGACCTCGCGATGTTACCAGGTCCCACCACTTTTTGATGTCCTCCACTTTTCCTGCTCCTGTAAGGTCATCAGCATATGCTACTTGTTTGACCCCGGTTGTTTCAAATTTTATTTCTTGTTGGAGCACTGATAGTCCAATTGCATACATTGCCATTGCTACGGGGTCCCCCTGTGTTGTTCCCTCGGTCGACTGTAGGATGGTATCACCTCGTAGAGCCTTGTTGTTTACTACGTAGAGGTCTGAGGGATTCCTATACGAATTTTCAACATACATCGCAAAGCTAGGACACTTGATCTTGATGTTGTGCAGTGCAGCCTTGCGGTTAAGTATGTTGAATGCGTTTGAAGCATCCACCAGGAGAACGGCCTCACAATCACGCTGCTCAAATATCAATCTCATGGCGTGAATGGCCGCCTCCCCACCAGCCTGGTGGCCAGCACACACTTGTAGGTTCCCTGCTGCTGCCCTGACATCGTCCTTTACCACCTCCATTATGCACTTACCGATGATCCGCCTCAGCACTTCCCCCACCCCTATAGGTCTACATCCTGGTTTCTTTTCCAGAGGAATAAGGCGGCAGGCCGTCAGGGCCTGGAGGTGATGGCAGTGAGAGGATGCAAGCTTTCTTGCAAGGGCGGCAATGGCAGTGCAGAGATCGCTTGCTGCAGGGCCAAACTTGTTTGTGCTGAGGATGACTCTCCAACCGTTTGCATCCAGACCTGAAGGACCGGCTCCTCCTCGAGTCTTCAGTGCCTTTTTCCACACCATCTCTCCTGTTATTTTCTCGAACAGGACAGCATTTGGTGGGATATAGTCACCCTGGAGCCTGATGCCTTCATCTTCGCTTGCAGGGGGATGTTTCTCTTTCAATAGTTTTAATGTCTCTCTGTTTATTGGCATCACCCCACCGGAGGATTCCTGTGTGAGAGATCTTACCGCGAGAGACACTTTTCCCACACGCATTTTGTTTCCAAATTTTCTTGCCACGTCATCGGTGTTTTGCTTTCCGTCACCCGTGAATTTTAGTCTTTCCTGCAGTGTTCTTGCTTCACATAGGGGATCATCTAAGGCCCCAGTCTGCCACATTGTCAATCTTCTCTTCATTGCCGCCACATTTTCTTTGTGCTTAGCCTTTGTGTGTGTGGCCTCCAGCCTCCCCCAATAGCCACACCTTCGCCTCCATTATATTACCTTAATATTAAATATCCTAATACATAAGTAGCTATCCTAGCTGTGTTGAATTAGTTGAGCCGCAGATCTATGAGGCATTCAGTGACTGTAGCCTCATAGTCAATATCTGCAGCTGTTGTCGGCTTTGGGGCCGAAGCTCTCGTTCCCCTGAGGCAGAGCAAAGCTGACAGAAGGAGAGAGAAGGACAGTCGACATCTCATCCAGGCTATAACATAACTTCTGGGCTGCTGCTTCTGTTCGGAGATCACCTCCGCGAGTCTGGCGTAGAAACATCTTGCACTTGGTCCCATCCCACCAGAGGTTGTGAACACTAGAGGAGTGAAGCTGCCTTGATCAACGTTCTGAATTCTCTCCCCGTATGCCCTTATCTTGTCCTTCTCGTTCCTCCTGTGTGTAGCATCTAGAGCTAAGTTACGGTGACATGCGGCCATGGGATAAAAAATCCTGATGTAGAAGAAGGCTCGCTGTCCCTGCGTCCAGAATCCTCGAGCACTGACGTCAACACGGGCTTCGTTGGATGTGTTTGAAGTCCTATGTTGGAAGATCTCACCATCCAATGGAAGGAGGGTCGGTTCTACCATGACATCACGACAGATTTCCTTCAACATATTTGCTGTGAGATCCCTTACTTCGTCATGCCTCATGCATACGAAGCCCCCTTTCTTGCACACCATGGCGTGATCGACGTCATAGGAAGAGCCACACACGCATTGGGAGGGCAAACCTTCTACTGGCCTTAGAGCATTGGCATCTGTAAGTTCTTGTTTATTGAGACTGAAACCATTTGCCCTTATTGGTAACTTAGTTAACCAGTTCGAGGTGCCCACCTCCTGCTCTATAGCTACTTTATTTTTCAAATTCTCTGGTACTTGCAGCAACAGTTGCTGCAACTTATCACTTTGGCTGTGCTGTCGTTCTGTCGTAATGGAACTTCAAATCTTGTTTACTTCGCTGGTATCCACCTCCCCTGTTGCGTTCTGAGCTATTATGTGGTCTGTGAGGGCTGCCGTGAGCTTAACTGTGTTTTGATGTTACTGTGGCAGCAATCTCCTCTGGATTGGTCAATCCCATACCTCCCAATCTCGGTGGTAGTGCAAGGAGTGATCTTTCTGCTGGGGTTAAGTGAGGGTGTTTCACTAATTTGGGAATGAAATTGACGCTGATAGATTCTTCCAGAGGGTGGAGGAGGAGACCAATATCAGGGATAGTGAGCATCAGGTAGTTCCAGCGATGCTTGACTCCATGAGTGAATGCCGCAAAAGCCGCATGAGGCTCTGTGTTAGCAATCTCAGACAGTGCTTGGATTTCCCTAACTCACTCATTCACCTTTCCTGCTCCATGTCAATATTGCCTGGCAAGAATGAACTCTGATTAGATTGTAAACCATAGACGTAAGCAATTTATCTTACCCGTGACACTAATTTTCATAGCCAAATGTACATCAACTGAATTAAATGAAGCGTAAGTCAGTGCGTGAATTGCCCATTCGGCATACCTGAGCTGCCAGTTAACTAGTATATAAATGCATGTGAGAGAGAGAGCATCACTTTTTAACGCTTCCTCATCCTATCTCAGGTATGTAGCGAGTGCCTCACGCCCGACTTATTAAGTGGATTTAACTCAGCTGAACATTGTTGAAAATCAGTGTTCATGTTAAAACATAGTTAAATTCTCGTGTGCCAAGTAAGAATTAGCGTAACGTAAACATCGTCTGTGTCGATGCCAGGAAGATCTAAACAAATTTTTCGAATGGTCTGAAAAATGGCAGATGAAATTCAATGTGAACAAATGTAAAGTACTCAGTATAGGAGATGGAAACAGGGAAACCAGATACCAGACGAACAACGATGTTATTGAGAAATTCGACTGCGAGAGACATTTAGGAGTAATGATAAGTAGGAATCTTAAGCCAAGTAAACAATGTGTATTTGCTCGAAACAAGGCTAATAAAGTACTTGGGTTCATACAATGGAGAGTTAGTTACAAGACTAGCGAGGTCATCTTAAAACTATATCTTGCGCTTGTGAGACCTCACCTGGTTTACGCAGTTCAATTCTGTTCACTGTATTACAGAATGGATATAGAATCCTTGGAAAAATTTTAGAGGAGAATGACAAGACTAATCCTGGGCATTAGGAACCTTGAGTACAGAGACATGTTAAAGCATCTTAATTTGCACTCCCTCGAGGGACGTAGAGTGAGGGGCGACATGATCGAGGTGTATAAATGAAAGTCTGGGCTAAACAAAGGGGACATTACAAAGATACTCAAACTATCCAACCAGGAGTGAACTAGTAACAATGGTTTTAAATTAGAAAAATTTAGATTTAGGCACGAGATAGGTAAACATTGGTTTGGAAATAGAGTAGTGGACGACTGGAACAAGTTACCGAATATCATCATTAGCCCGAATACTCTGGATAGCTTCAAACATAGGTTGGATGGATATATGAGCAATAGGGGCTGGGTGTAAATGGGACTGCTCAGTGTGGGCCAATAGGCCCGCTACAGTTTTCTCCATTCTTGTGTTCTTGTGTGTCAAGGAATAATCCGAGAACACCGGACAACTCGCAAACTGCAGTGGCTAACCATTAATCCGGAACACAATCCACTAGTTGATTAACATCCAGGTCCCCAATTACTGCTGGGTCGACAGAGACAAATGACGTAAAAATAAAATATAATAAAAAGTTTTACCCTGCTCGGGAAACGAACTCGGGTCCAATCGCTTGCAAGGCGAGCATTCTGACCATTATACCACAGATCACCAAAAATAAAAAATTAAAAAGTTTTTTTTTTTTTTTTCGTGCTGGTCAAGCCCCGACCAGAGGTTAGCTAGACCCCCGGACAACTCTTTCGGAGCTTGGCCAGCACGTGGTATTGGTAATATTATCTCGACCTAATTATATGTTACAAAGTCACTTGTGAATTTTTCAGTGTTCTTTTTAATAATATTTACTTATTCTAAGCTAAATGTCAACAAATAATTGACTAATATAATATGAAAACAAACAAATATAAACGGAACTCCGCGTAATATATAATATATGTTACACTAAATATGGATAATTGACGATTAGTGATAAATTCTAGGTATTTCTCTTTTTGGGGAAACTTTTGACTGGCCATAAACGATCCTGTAGATCATAAATATTCATATAAATGAATACCTTCATACAAAATGTAATCTGACCTGAACTAACCTAACCTAACCTATTTAAAGTATAATTTAAACATTATATGGCAGTAAGCAAGGACTGAAAAGAAATATACAAAATCTTACAGTATACGAATTAATTTTTAATAAGTTGTAATAATATAACCAAAAAGTTATCTCCATTTGAATAAAACGACTGATGATTTGTAAAAGCTTAAACTCAACAGAGATAATTGCCTAATATCGATAACTTCTATGTATTATTTTAAGCTGCTAACTGGCCATCGGAGATCATGTACTTCATCATATTAGGTATTAATGAATTGCGAAATAGAAAACTTAAACTAACTTAACCTATCCTTAACGAATATTAATTTAGTGTTATTAAATTTTTTCGTTTTACATGCAGGATAATCATCATGGGTGATATGATATTATGATATATTCTGAAGAAAATGTAAATGTGACGTAAGTTTCGGAGAAAAAGAATTAAATCTAAACTTACTCAAAACAACAGTAAAGATTTAAACTATACAGATGAGAGGAAAACAAATACCAGTAATAAGTGCAAGTAATATATAACTACAGTAAATAAACTCTGAAACTAAATATATATATATATATATATATATATATATATATATATATATATATATATATATATATATATATATATATATATATATATATATATGTTCTTTGTCTTTTATACTATAGACTAACTGCAGTATATACTTATAACATTTAATCACGTAATTATAATGGTTGCCCCTCGTGTACGAGGATGGGCCCGCCTAATGCGTGAATTTGTTTAAGGTGTAAAAGCTGTAGTCAACACAACTACTACACCCTAAGTTAAGGAGTTGCATGACCTAATGTCATACAACTACATGGAAGTTGCAAAACTACAGGAAGATCTAAACAAATTTTTCGAATGATCTGAAAAATGGCTGATGAAATTCAATGTGGACGAATGTAAAGTACTCAGTATAGGAGATGTAAACAGGGAAACCAGATACCAGATGAACCACGATGTTATTGAGAAATCCGACTGCGACAGATATTTAGGAGTAATTATAAGTAGGAATCTTAAGCCAAGTAAACAATGTGTATTTGCTCGTAACAAGGCTAATAAAGTACTTGGGTTCATACAATGGAGAGTTAGTTACAAGACTAGCGAGGTCATCTTAAAACTATAACTTGGGCTTGTGAGACCTCACCTGGTTTACGCAGTTCAATTCTGTTCACCGCATTACAGAATGGATATAGAATCCTTGGAAAAATTTTAGAGGAGAATGACAAGACTAATCCTGGGCATTAGGAACCTTGAGTACAGAGACATGTTAAAGCATCTTAATTTGCACTCCCTCGAGAGACGTAGAGTGAGGGGCGACATGATCGAGGTGTATAAATGAAAGTCTGGGCTAAACAAAGGGGACATTACAAAGATACTCAAACTATCCAACCAGGAGTGAACTAGTAACAATGGTTTTAAATTAGACAAATTTAGATTTAGGCACGAAATAGGTAAACATTGGTTTGGAAATAGAGTAGTGGACGACTGGAACAAGTTACCGAATATCATCATTAGCCCGAATACTCTGGATAGCTTCAAACATAGGTCGGATGGATATATGAGCAATAGGGGCTGGGTGTAAATGGGACTGCTCAGTATGGGCCAATAGGCCCGCTACAGTTTTCTCCATTCTTGTGTTCTTGTGTGTCAAGGAATAATCCGAGAACACCGGACAACTCGCAAACTGCAGTGGCTAACCATTACTCCGGAACACAATCCACTAGTTGATTATCATCCAGGTCCCCAATTACTGCTGGGTCGACAGAGACAAATAACGTAAAAATAAAATATAATAAAAAGTTTTACCCTGCTCGGGAAACGAACTCGGGTCCAATCGCTTGCAAGGCGAGCATTCTGACCATTATACCACAGATCACCAAAAATAAAAAATTAAAAAGTTTTTTTTTTTTTTTCGTGCTGGTCAAGCCCCGACCAGAGGTTAGCTAGACCCCCGGACAACTCTTTCGGAGCTTGGCCAGCACGTGGTATTGGTAATATTATCTCGACCTAATTATATGTTACAAAGTCACTTGTGAATTTTTCAGTGTTCTTTTTAATAATATTTACTTATTCTAAGCTAAATGTCAACAAATAATTGACTAATATAATATGAAAACAAACAAATATAAACGGAACTCCGCGTAATATATAATATATGTTACACTAAATATGGATAATTGACGATTAGTGATAAATTCTAGGTATTTCTCTTTTTGGGGAAACTTTTGACTGGCCATAAACGATCCTGTAGATCATAAATATTCATATAAATGAATACCTTCATACAAAATGTAATCTGACCTGAACTAACCTAACCTAACCTATTTAAAGTATAATTTAAACATTATATGGCAGTAAGCAAGGACTGAAAAGAAATATACAAAATCTTACAGTATACGAATTAATTTTTAATAAGTTGTAATAATATAACCAAAAAGTTATCTCCATTTGAATAAAACGACTGATGATTTGTAAAAGCTTAAACTCAACAGAGATAATTGCCTAATATCGATAACTTCTATGTATTATTTTAAGCTGCTAACTGGCCATCGGAGATCATGTACTTCATCATATTAGGTATTAATGAATTGCGAAATAGAAAACTTAAACTAACTTAACCTATCCTTAACGAATATTAATTTAGTGTTATTAAATTTTTTTCGTTTTACATACAGGATAATCATCATGGGTGATATGATATTATGATATATTCTGAAGAAAATGTAAATGTGACGTAAGTTTCGGAGAAAAAGAATTAAATCTAAACTTACTCAAAACAACAGTAAAGATTTAAACTATACAGATGAGAGGAAAACAAATACCAGTAATAAGTGCAAGTAATATATAACTACAGTAAATAAACTCTGAAACTAAATATATATATATGTATATATATATATATATATATATATATATATATATATATATATATATATATATATATATATATATATTTTTTTTATATGTTCTTTGTCTTTTATACTATAGACTAACTGCAGTATATACTTATAACATTTAATCACGTAATTATAATGGTTGCCCCTCGTGTACGAGGATGGGCCCGCCTAATGCGTGAATTTGTTTAAGGTGTAAAAGCTGTAGTCAACACAACTACTACACCCTAAGTTAAGGAGTTGCATGACCTAATGTCATACAACTACATGGAAGTTGCAAAACTACAGGAAGATCTAAACAAATTTTTCGAATGATCTGAAAAATGGCTGATGAAATTCAATGTGGACGAATGTAAAGTACTCAGTATAGGAGATGTAAACAGGGAAACCAGATACCAGATGAACCACGATGTTATTGAGAAATCCGACTGCGACAGATATTTAGGAGTAATTATAAGTAGGAATCTTAAGCCAAGTAAACAATGTGTATTTGCTCGAAACAAGGCTAATAAAGTACTTGGGTTCATACAATGGAGAGTTAGTTACAAGACTAGCGAGGTCATCTTAAAACTATAACTTGGGCTTGTGAGACCTCACCTGGTTTACGCAGTTCAATTCTGTTCACCGCATTACAGAATGGATATAGAATCCTTGGAAAAATTTTAGAGGAGAATGACAAGACTAATCCTGGGCATTAGGAACCTTGAGTACAGAGACATGTTAAAGCATCTTAATTTGCACTCCCTCGAGAGACGTAGAGTGAGGGGCGACATGATCGAGGTGTATAAATGAAAGTCTGGGCTAAACAAAGGGGACATTACAAAGATACTCAAACTATCCAACCAGGAGTGAACTAGTAACAATGGTTTTAAATTAGACAAATTTAGATTTAGGCACGAAATAGGTAAACATTGGTTTGGAAATAGAGTAGTGGACGACTGGAACAAGTTACCGAATATCATCATTAGCCCGAATACTCTGGATAGCTTCAAACATAGGTCGGATGGATATATGAGCAATAGGGGCTGGGTGTAAATGGGACTGCTCAGTATGGGCCAATAGGCCCGCTACAGTTTTCTCCATTCTTGTGTTCTTGTGTGTCAAGGAATAATCCGAGAACACCGGACAACTCGCAAACTGCAGTGGCTAACCATTACTCCGGAACACAATCCACTAGTTGATTATCATCCAGGTCCCCAATTACTGCTGGGTCGACAGAGACAAATAACGTAAAAATAAAATATAATAAAAAGTTTTACCCTGCTCGGGAAACGAACTCGGGTCCAATCGCTTGCAAGGCGAGCATTCTGACCATTATACCACAGATCACCAAAAATAAAAAATTAAAAAGTTTTTTTTTTTTTTTCGTGCTGGTCAAGCCCCGACCAGAGGTTAGCTAGACCCCCGGACAACTCTTTCGGAGCTTGGCCAGCACGTGGTATTGGTAATATTATCTCGACCTAATTATATGTTACAAAGTCACTTGTGAATTTTTCAGTGTTCTTTTTAATAATATTTACTTATTCTAAGCTAAATGTCAACAAATAATTGACTAATATAATATGAAAACAAACAAATATAAACGGAACTCCGCGTAATATATAATATATGTTACACTAAATATGGATAATTGACGATTAGTGATAAATTCTAGGTATTTCTCTTTTTGGGGAAACTTTTGACTGGCCATAAACGATCCTGTAGATCATAAATATTCATATAAATGAATACCTTCATACAAAATGTAATCTGACCTGAACTAACCTAACCTAACCTATTTAAAGTATAATTTAAACATTATATGGCAGTAAGCAAGGACTGAAAAGAAATATACAAAATCTTACAGTATACGAATTAATTTTTAATAAGTTGTAATAATATAACCAAAAAGTTATCTCCATTTGAATAAAACGACTGATGATTTGTAAAAGCTTAAACTCAACAGAGATAATTGCCTAATATCGATAACTTCTATGTATTATTTTAAGCTGCTAACTGGCCATCGGAGATCATGTACTTCATCATATTAGGTATTAATGAATTGCGAAATAGAAAACTTAAACTAACTTAACCTATCCTTAACGAATATTAACTTAGTGTTATTAATTTTTTTTTTCGTTTTACATACAGGATAATCATCATGGGTGATATGATATTATGATATATTCTGAAGAAAATGTAAATGTGACGTAAGTTTCGGAGAAAAAGAATTAAATCTAAACTTACTCAAAACAACAGTAAAGATTTAAACTATACAGATGAGAGGAAAACAAATACCAGTAATAAGTGCAAGTAATATATAACTACAGTAAATAAACTCTGAAACTAAATATATATATATGTATATATATATATATATATATATATATTATATATATATATATATATATATATATATATATATATATATATATATATATATATATATATATATATATGCTGATAACCACCAGGAAAGAAGAAAACACGAAGTTCCCAAGCGCGTTCGTGTAATTCACATCTTCAGGGGTGAGTACAGACTAGATAGAGTAATGCAGAACAAGATGAATATATACAGAGGAGGGTGAGACCAGGTCCACAATGGTCAGGTAATGACCCTACTAATCTTTAAATGGCACACAACGGTTGGTGGTTGGGTCAGATGGGACAGTGACCCGCCCTCTCACCTGATCACAAATCTTCTTAATTACAAAGTTGTCCAGCTTGTACAAGCCGTTACTCAAATTCATGTTGAATGCTTCGGTATGTTTAATAAGACTAGATTCTATGATGTTCCTACTATCAATTGAATTACATGGTAATATTGAGGAGGCATTATCCCAGTCAATGCAATGCTTGTTATCCCTCAAATGAACAAACAGAGCATTGGATTCCTGGCCTGTCCTGACACTGTATTTGTGTTGTTTAATTCTAGTTACAAGATCTTTACCTGTCTGGCCTAAGTAAAACATATTACATTCCTTGCAAGGAACTTTATAAATGCAACCAATTGTGTTGTTGGGGGAGTTCTTGATTAACATTTGTTTAACAGTGCATGAGTTTTTAAATGCCACATTGACGTTCCAAGATTTTAGCTGTGCCGGAATGTGTGAGAAATTTTTGTGAAATGGTAATATTAAGATATTCTTATGGTCATGGGTGGGCTTGGGATCAGTTCTATAAAAAGTTTTCTTAGTAATGTTTAAGCATTTGTCTATGAAAGATCTAGGGTATTTAAGGTTTGAGCCAATATTATATATATATTTGTATTCCTCATCGATGAATTCCGGACTGCAAATTCTCAAGGCACGTAAAAACATTGTTGTAAATACTGACTGTTTGACTTTATTATGGTGGGCAGAATAATAATGAATGTATGAACACACATTGGTTGGTTTTCTATAAATACTGAACTTGAAAGTGTTACCCATTCTGTGTATCAGACAGTCTAGGAATGGCAATTTACAGTCTTGCTCTAATTCCACAGTGAATTTGATCGAGGGGGCTAAGTTGTTAAGTTGTGGTAGGAAAACTTTTAGGTCCTCATTACATGGCCAGAGACATAATACATCATCAACATATCTAAACCAGACTGCTGAGGGTGGTAAAATATTACTTAATAGTTTCTTTTCAAAGAATTCCATATATAGGTTGCTTAATACAGGTGAGAGTGGATTACCCATTGCCATACCAAATTTTTGAGCATAATATTCCCCATTGAATTCGAATTTGCAATCCTTAATACATAGTTTGATGAGTTCGATGAAGTCATCTTTCGGGACGGGCAGTGAAATGTTATCCAGGGAATCTATGAGGAACTCTAGTAAATCATCAACTGGGACCTTTGTAAAAAGTGACGTTACATCAAAGCTGACCAGTTTATAATCATGATTAATGTGCAAGTTATTGAGTTTATCAACCAGATCCATATTGTTCTTGATATTGGAGTTAGAAATGTTGCCAACTAGGGGGTTTAGTAAGGAAACTAACCATTTCGATAGTTTATAAGAGATTGACCCAACAGAGCTAATGATGGGTCTTGCTGGGTTATTGGGCTTGTGGGTCTTGATTAAACCGTACATGTAAGGCAGTGGAGGGGACGTTGAAGTAAGATGTTTAATGAGAGTAGTTTTGCCTCTCAATTTTAAACTGGTCAGCTTTGATGTAACGTCACTTTTTACATTCCGGCACAGCTAAAATCTTGGAACGTCAATGTGGCATTTAAAAACTCATGCACTGTTAAACAAATGTTAATCAAGAACTCCCCCAACAACACAATTGGTTGCATTTATAAAGTTCCTTGCAAGGAATGTAATATGTTTTACTTAGGCCAGACAGGTAAAGATCTTGTAACTAGAATTAAACAACACAAATACAGTGTCAGGACAGGCCAGGAATCCAATGCTCTGTTTGTTCATTTGAGGGATAACAAGCATTGCATTGACTGGGATAATGCCTCCTCAATATTACCATGTAATTCAATTGATAGTAGGAACATCATAGAATCTAGTCTTATTAAACATACCGAAGCATTCAACATGAATTTGAGTAACGGCTTGTACAAGCTGGACAACTTTGTAATTAAGAAGATTTGTGATCAGGTGAGAGGGCGGGTCACTGTCCCATCTGACCCAACCACCAACCGTTGTGTGCCATTTAAAGGTTAGTAGGGTCATTACCTGACCATTGTGGACCTGGTCTCACCCTCCTCTGTATATATTCATCTTGTTCTGCATTACTCTATCTAGTCTGTACTCACCCCTGAAGATGTGAATTACACGAAAGCGCTTGGGAACTTTGGTCTGTCCAATGCCGTAATTAAAAACATTCAAGTCAGAATCATGAACTCTGATCTAGAAGAAGTGAGAAATGCAGAGAGACCTGACAGTTGTAGCATTAGTAAATATGACAAATTTTGTAACAAGAGGTACCGGTATGGCCAGCATAAGGACAGAACCAGACAATGTGATGTAGTCGTGGCCAGAATTAGGCTAGGATACAGACACATCTGGCAAGTTAGTAAAGCTGTACCCATACCGGAACACTCAGCATGTAAACTTTGTGATAAACCTTTAAAGCATACACTTGAACACTATATTATTGAATGTGACACTGTCAAAGACTTCAGGCCACCTGACTTACTGTATCTTGAACTATGTAATTACTTCATTGAATCAGGTGTGCTTGAGGACATTCTTGCTGTTTATCCCAAATTTGCTAGCCCACACTGATTAGTCTTCAACTAGAATATGACTCCAATGTATGTGATCCACTGACCCATATATGCTGCTGGTGAATGTGATGTATTTCCTTCTTTGTGTACGAACCTCTGTCCTGCGTGGCAGTGAACAGTGGCATTACCCACATGAATCTGACCTATATATAGTGTCAATGAATATGATGCATTCTTTGTGTACGAACCTCTGTCCTGTATGGCAGTGAAAAGTGACATTACCCACATGAATCTGACCGACGTATATGTATGTATGTGTGCGTGTGTGCATGTATATGTACGTGTACATGTATATGTGTATGTATATACGCATATGTATGTATATGTGTGTGTGTGTGTGTTTACATATATGTATATGTACTGTCAATGAATATGATGCAATTCTTTGTGTACGAACCTCTGTCCTGCATGGCAGTGAACAGTGACATTATCCATATGAATCTGACCTCTATACATTTATAGTTGTTAATGAATATGATGTATTTCTTTGTGTATGAACCTCTGTCCTGCGTGACAGTGAGAAGTGATACCACCCTCAGTGTCAAGACCTGACTGAATTACTCAGAATAGGCAAACTGTACTACAAGCTCTGCCAATAAATTTGTTAAACTAAAAACTGGGAACTTCGTGTTTTCTTCTTTCCTGGTGGTTATCAGCATATACCTAGATCACGCGCACCTACAGTGATTTACTTGCATATATATATATATATATATATATATATATATATATATATATATATATATATATATATATATATTATATATATATATATATATATATATATATATATATATATTTTTTTATGTTCTTTGTCTTTTATACTATAGACTAACTGCAGTATATACTTATAACATTTAATCACGTCATTATAATGGTTGCCCCTCGTGTACGAGGATGGGCCGGCCTTAGGGGTGAATTTGTTTAAGGTGTAGAAGCTGTAGTCAACACAACTACTACACCCTAAGTTAACGAGTTGCATGACCTAGTGTCATACAACTACATGGAAGTTGCAAAACTACAGGAAGATCTAAACAAATTTTTCGAATGGTCTGAAAAATGGCTGATGAAATTCAATGTGGACGAATGTAAAGTACTCAGTATAGGAGATGTAAACAGGGAAACCAGATACCAGATGAACAACGATGTTATTGAGAAATCCGACTGCGAGAGAGATTTAGGAGTAATGATAAGTAGGAATCTTAAGCCAAGTAAACAATGTGTATTTGCTCGAAACAAGGCTAATAAAGTACTTGGGGTCATACAAAGGAGTGTTAGTTACAAGACTAGCGAGGTCTTCCTAAAACTATATCTTGCGCTTGATCCCGGGCATTAGGAACCTTGAGTACAGAGACATGTTAAAGCATCTTAATTTACACTCCCTCGAGAGACGTAGAGTGACTGGCGACATGATCGAGGTGCATAAATGAAAGTCAGGGATAAACAAAGGGGCAGTTCAAAAGATATCGAAGTCTTTAAACTGCTAAGAGAACATAGGGGCACGGGGGTGGAGGAGACTGCAGTGGGAGCGGGTAAACAAGGCGAAAGATTACAGGGAAATAGTGTTAGGAATGATGACATAACTAAATTAGACAGGGAGTTTAAAACTAAACGCGGTAAGGGAAGGACTCAGAACACGACTAACTTAAATGTATATTACGCGAACAGTAGAAGTATGAGAAACAAAATGGATGATATTAGGGCCTTGGTATGTACCGAAGAAATCGATATAATTGCATTCACTGAAACATGGATCAACCTAGACACACGTGAATTACCAGTCGAATACCAAATTGCGGGTTACAAACTGTTCCATACCGATAGGCAGACCAGGAAAGGAGGCGGAGTAGCAATCTATGTTAGGGATAACCTGAAGTGTGAAATAAATAAGGAAATAAAAACTGAGAGGAATACAGAAACAATTTGGATAGAATTAAGCGACGGTCGGGAAAAATTAATCACAGGAGTAATATATAGACCCCCCAATCTTGACAGAGTCAATGAGCGACTTATCTGGGATGAAATGCGCAGGGCTTCCATACACAACAAAGTCTGTATAGTAGGCGACTTTAACCTTGGCCAAATAGATTGGACCGACCTTACGGGAAACTCAGAATCAGAGGATTTTCTCGAGACGATCCAGGACTGTTTCCTAAGTCAACATATAACCGAACCCACACGGGGTAATAATATATTGGATTTAGTTTTGTCAAACAGAGAAAACCTCATTAGCAATGTCGAGGTAGGGAACGAACTTGCAAACAGCGATCACAAAGAAATTCGATTCCAGTTAGATTTTCAGGGCAGACGTAAGGAAAATTCCACTAAAGTACCAGATTTCAGAAGGGCAAACTTTGACAGTTTAAAGAGGCAGCTGAGAGAGGGGGTGTCGCGCTTGGCCGTGAACCTGACAGATGACACCGACCTGATAACGAGATCTGAGATTGCCGAGTTCCACGACAATTTAAATAGTGAGTTACTTAATGCACAAAGGCAGAACATACCATACAAAAAACTCAGATCAAACAACAATGACCCTAAATGGATAAATAATTATTTAAAGAACATCATTGGCCAAAGGAAGGCTATAGGTAGAAGGATAAATCGTGGCGAAATTCACCTCCGGGACTATTATAGGGTATTGGCGAGTAGGGTTAAAACCGAGATAAGGAAAGCAAAGAGGAATAATGAGGTAAGGATAGCAAGGGAGGCAAAGACAAACCCCAAAGGATTCTACCAAATGTACCAAACTAAAACACGAGAAAAGATTGGACCAATACGGTCAGACTCCGGCGAGCTCACTGATAACGACGGAGAAATGAGCAATAATTTAAATAAATATTTTTCAACAGTTTTCACCAGCGAAAATTTAAACATGATACCCGAGGCACCGACTCTATTCAGAGATATTGAAGAAAACAAATTAAGTGAGATAGTAGTGACTAGTAACGATGTTAGTAAGCAAATAGACAAACTAAAGCCTAATAAGTCACCTGGTCCCGATGAGGTATTTGCCAGAGTATTAAAGGAATGTAAGGAAGAGCTTAGTATGCCCTTAGCAAAGTTGTTTAACATGTCCTTAAAAACAGGTGTAGTACCAGAATCCTGGAGGATAGCGAATGTAATACCGATCTTCAAGAAGGGGGATAGATCACTATCCTCTAACTACCGCCCAATCAGTCTAACATCAATAGTAGGCAAATTACTGGAAGCAATCATTTCAAACTCTATTCGAAATCACCTGGAGAAGCACAGATTGATCAATGATTCCCAGCATGGCTTCACAAGCGGACGTTCTTGCCTAACTAATCTATTAACATTCTTTTCATCAGTTTTCGAATCAGTGGACGAGGGGCACAATTATGATGTGGTATATCTCGACTTTAGCAAAGCCTTCGACAGAGTACCCCACGAAAGACTAATTAGAAAGGTAGAAGCTCATGGCATCAAAGGTGACATCCTTAAATGGATTAGGGCGTGGTTACAGGACAGGAAACAGCGAGTGAGCATTAACGGCACTAAGTCCCATTGGAGCAACGTCACAAGTGGAGTTCCCCAAGGCTCAGTACTTGGACCATTATTGTTTATTATATACATAAACGACATAGATATCGGCATAGACAGCAACATAAGTAAATTTGCTGATGATACTAAAATAGGACGTGTTATCAAATCTGACGAGGACTCGGCAAAACTACAGGAGGATCTAAACAAATTTTTCGAATGGTCTGAAAAATGGCAGATGAAATTCAACATTGACAAATGTAAAGTACTCAGTATAGGAAATGTAAACAGGGAAACCAGATACCAGATGAACAACGATGCCATAGAGAAATCCGACTGCGAGAGAGATTTAGGAGTAATGATAAGTAGGAACCTTAAGCCAAGTAAACAATGTGTTTTTGCTCGAAACAAGGCTAATAAAGTACTTGGGTTCATACAAAGGAGTGTTAGTTACAAGACTAGCGAGGTCATCCTAAAACTGTATCTTGCTCTTGTGAGACCACACCTGGATTACGCAGTCCAGTTCTGGTCACCGTATTACAGAATGGATATAGAATCCTTGGAAAGAATTCAGAGGAGAATGACAAGACTAATCCCGGGTATCAGGAACCTTGAGTATAAAGACAGGTTAAAGCATCTTAATTTGCACTCCCTTGAGAGACGTAGAGCGAGGGGCGACCTGATAGAGGTGTATAAATGGAAGGCAGGGCTAAACAAAGGGGACATTACAAAGGTACTCAAATTATCCAACCAGGAGCGAACTCGTAACAATGGTTTTAAATTGGACAAATTTAGATTTAGGCGTGAAATAGGTAAACACTGGTTTGGAAACAGAGTAGTGGATGAATGGAACAAGTTACCAAATATCATCATTAACTCGAATACGCTGAATTGCTTCAAACATAGGTTGGATGCTCATATGAGCAATAGGGGTTGGGTGTAAACGGGACTGCCCAGTATGGGCCAATAGGCCCGCTGCAGTTTCCTCCATTCTTATGTTCTTATGTTCTTATATTACAAAGATACTCAAACTATCCAACCTGGAGCGAACTCGTAACATTGGTTTTAAATTAGACAAATTTGGATTTAGGTGCGAAATAGGTAAACATTGGTTTGGAAATAGAGTAGTGGACGACTGGAACAAGTTACCGAATATCATCATTAACTCGAATACTCTGGATAGCTTCAAACTTAGGTTGGATGGATATATGAGCAATAGGGGCTGGGTGTAAATGGGACTGCTCAGTATGGACCAATAGGCCCGCTGCAGTTTCCTCCATTCTTGTGTTCTTGTGTTGTGTACTTACTCGGTCTTGAAGTCAGTCGTGCCGATTACTGCGCCTAGGTGTCTTTGGCCTTCCTTTGTTATTTTGACCTCACTTTCGCCAAGCACCTCCATTGCCCGCTCATAATTTTCTGACTTCATAATGAGGAAGGACTTGCTGGCGTTTGGGTGGTACCCTATTTGTGGGCCTCGTGATGTTATCAGGTCCCACCAATTTTTGATGTACACCAATTTTTGATGTCCTCCACTTTTCCTGCTACTGTAAGGTCATCAGCGTACGCCACTTGTTTGACCTCAGTTGTTTCAAATTGTATTGTGCGTTGGAGCACGGATTGGCCTATTGCGTACATTGCCATTGCAACAGGGTCCCCCTGCGTTGATCCCTCGGTTGACTGTATGATGGTATTACCTCTTAGAGCCTTGTTGTTTACTATATAGAGGTCTGATGGATTCCTATAGGAGTTTTCAACATACATTGCAAAGCTTGGACATTTGATCTTGATGTTGTGCAGTGCGGCCTTGCGGTTAAGTATGTCGAATGCGTTTGAAGCGTCAACCAGGAAAACGGCCTCACAATCACGCTGCTCGTGGCGTGAATTGCAGCTTTCCCTCCAGCCTGGTGGCCAGCACACAGTTGTAGGTTCCCTCCTGCTGCCCTGACATCATCCTTTTCCACCTCCATTATGCATTTTCCGATGATCCGCCTCAGCACTTCACCCACCCCTATAGGCCGACATCCTGGATTCTTATCCAGGGGAATGAGGTTGCAGGCCGTCAGAGCATGGAGGTGATGGCAGCACGAGGATACCGATTTCTTGCAAGTCGGCAATGGCAGTGCAGAGATCACTTGCTACAGGGCCAAAATGGTTAGTGCTGAGGATGACTCTCCAACCGTTTGCATCCAGACCTGAAGGGCCGGCACCTCCTCGAGTGCTCGGTGCCTTTTTCCACACCATCCCTCCTGTTATTTTCTCGAATAGGACAGCATTTGATGGGATATAGTCACCCTGGAACCTGATGCCTTCGTCTTCACTTGCAGGGGGGGGGGCTGTTTTTCTTTCAGTGGTTTTAATGTCTCTCTGTTTATTGGCAGAACCCTACCGGGGGATTCCTCTGTGAGAGATCTTGCCGCCGAAGACACTTTTCCCCCACGCATTTTGTTTCCAAACTTTCTTGCAACGTCATCCGTGTTTTGCTTTTCGTCACCTGTAAATTTTAGTCTCTACTGCAGTGTTCTTGCTTCACATAGGAGATCCTCAAGGGCCCCATTCTGCCACATTGTCAATCTTCTCTTCATTGCTGCCGTATTTTCTTTGTGCTTAGTCTTTGTGTGTGTCCCCTGACAGAATAGATGGGGTATTACTACTACTACTACTACTACTACTACTATAATAATAATAATAATAATAATAATAATAATAATGATAATGATAATAATAAAAATAATAATATATATTTATTACCACTGTTAGAGCCATTGAAAATTAGGCCATAAATCCTGATATTAACTACCCACCCTATATAATTATAATACATCAACCAAAACTTTCCCCCATGATTCAGGCTACACGCCTGGAAAACTTTGGCAGTTATCAAGACCGTGACGCTGTACTCATCATCTTCACACGTGCACAACTTACACATGCCTCCCTACACGCGCACCCTTACACGTCCTCCTTCCTGCTTATACCTCAGTTCTGTCTGACTGTGAAGGTGTGAGAGTAACAGACACACACACACACACACACACACACACACACACACACACACATGGCCATAGGTCACTTGGCAGTGAGTGTTCTGGGCTGCTCATAAACACAACACAATTATGATAATTTTATATTTGTTTTTTTGTAATGAAATGGCCTTTGAGGTTAGAGTTATTACTTAAACCATCGTCCTTAAGAACGATGGTTTAAGTTATAACCCCTTGCGGACGATGGTTTAAGTTATAACCCCTTGCGGACGATGGTTTAAGTTATAACCCCTTGCGGACGATGGTTTAAGTTATAACCCCTTGCGGACGATGGTTTAAGTTATAGCCCCTTGGGGACGATGGTTTAAGTTGCAACCCCTTGAGGACGATGGTTTAAGTTATAACCCCTTGAGGACGATGGTTTAAGTTATAACCCCTTGGGGACGATGGTTTAAGTTATAACCCCTTGGGGACGATGGTTTAAGTTATAACCCCTTGGGGACGATGGTTTAAGTTATAACCCCTTGAGGACGATGGTTTAAGTTATAACCCCTTGGGGACGATGGTTTAAGTTATAACCCCTTGGGGACGATGGTTTAAGTTATAACCCTTAAGGACGATGGTTTAAGTTATAACCCCTTGGGGACGATGGTTTAAGTTATAACCCTTAAGGACGATGGTTTAAATTATAACCCTTAAGGACGATGGTTTAAGTTATAACCCCTTGGGGACGATGGTTTAAGTTATAACCCCTTGGGGACGATGGTTTAAGTTATAACCCCTTGGGGACGATGGTTTAAGTTATAACCCTTAAGGACGATGGTTTAAATTATAACCCTTAAGGACGATGTTTTAAGTTATAACCCCTTGAGGATGATGGTTTAAATTATAACCCTTAAGGACGATGGTTTAAGTTATAACCCCTTGGGGACGATGGTTTAAGTTCTAACCCCTTGGGGACGATGGTTTAAGTTATAACCCCTTGGGGACGATGGTTTAAGTTATAACCCCTTGAGGACGATGGTTTAAGTTATAACCCCTTGGGGACGATGGTTTAAGTTATAACCCCTTGGGGACGACGGTTTAAGTTCTAACCCCTTGGGGACGATGGTTTAAATTATAACCCTTAAGGACGATGGTTTAAGTTATAACCCCTTGGGGACGATGGTTTAAGTTATAACCCCTTGAGGATGATGGTTTAAGT
Source organism: Homarus gammarus (assembly GCA_958450375.1). Lineage (NCBI taxonomy): Eukaryota > Metazoa > Arthropoda > Malacostraca > Decapoda > Nephropidae > Homarus > Homarus gammarus. The sequence goes on along the minus strand of CAUDMG010001597.1, from coordinate 2,867,967 downwards.
TATAACCCCTTGAGGACGATGGTTTAAGTTATAACCCCTTGGGGACGATGGTTTAAATTATAACCCTTAAGGACGATGGTTTAAGTTATAACCCCTTGGGGACGATGGTTTAAGTTATAACCCCTTGAGGACGATAGTTTAAGTTATAACCCCTTGAGGATGATGGTTTAAGAATAAATGAATAAATACATAAATGAAGATATAATTCGTGTAGAAGTCAAATATGAACCTTCAGTCTTTCACGTTATTGTCCAAACGAAATTGGGTAAAAATTTTGGTAATGAGCAGAGGTAAATACAAGAGAAGAAGAAACATATAGAGAGAAAAAAGAAAAAGAAAAATTGGAAAAAATAGAAATCTGTGCTGAGTTTTCTTAATGTAACTACAAATTATAAAATGGAAAAATAATAAAACATAATTTGCATAATAATCAACTCGTCAGGAACAGCAGCGTCGCTAACCTCCATCCACTAACTATTTAGTATTAGTTTAGAAATGTGATTTACAATGGACACAGCCTTTTAATATTTTAATGTAAGTAAATTGGTCATGTTTCATCCTCTTAAGAACCAGCTGAGATAGTGAGTGTGTTTGATTTATCACTGTATAATACTAAATAATACAAGTTGCTAAAATATCACATGAATTTCTTGTAAGCGTTCGTCACGGATTGATGGATTCTTCTTCTTCTAAAAAAAGAAAAAAAGAATGAGAATGTAAACACGTCCATCCATACAGACTCACTCACTCACTCACTCACTCACGAAAAATACATAAAATTACTGTGCCGCAGCTTCTAATTAACTCAGCCTTATAAATTTACTCCCTGTGATACGAGTTACCTTGTTAAATAAATGAGTGAGTGAGTGAGTGTGTTAAGTCACCTGTAGCTCAGTCTTGCTTCTGATGGGCATTACAACACCACATCTTGAAGCACTCCATCACCTACACCTCACCTGCTCTGGCAATCACACCTGTCTTGTCAGCTAGAGTAAGAATAACTATGGTTCTCTACTTAGGTGCTAAATTACCTGTGTACACCTGTATCCTCACCTCACACGCTTGTTAACCTACTCATGTCATCTTAAAGTATCATATCCCAAAGCCACTGCACCTCACTAAGGATAAATTAAAATTCACTTCAAGAAAAAAATTCTTGAATTTTAGACAATAATACAACGGTTAAATCTAATCTCTTCTTATGGCCCCAAAAGTGAACAGTGCAGGGAAAGAATGCTAATGTGTTTACCTGACTGTGAAGCCGACACTCTCACACTGGCTCTACTCCCTCTCCTCTCACACTCTTTCCTCCCTCCTAAACAAAGCTAAACTAAATCATATATACAATAACCTAACCTAACCTAACCTAACCAAATCTAACCTAGCCTAGCCTATCTCCCCCCTTAACATATGCGGTCCTAGACCCACGATTTAGGATGGAGATCTTAGTCTTTTTTCCGGGTCATGGTAATAGTTTAACACACGCGAAAAATATTAAGTAAAAACACCATGTTAATTATCAATATAAAAATAAGTCTCACCAGAAGATTAATTAACAAAGCCAACAAGTTAAATATTGGCAACATAAACACAAAAACATTAACAAATGACCATAGGAGCTTTTTAAAAGTTGGTGATTTATGTTTACACACTTATGTTTACAAACAGACAGACAGACACACACAGACGTGCCAGTAGGTGTGTTACAGGGAAAACAAAGGGCCATAATGGTCAAAAATAAATAAAAAGCCTCAGAATGGAACCATCTGGTCTAATAAACATCTATCATTCATTTATACAGAGTGAGATTCCGTGGTAACTGGCGCAGGTGAGTCAAGAAGCTGGCGATTACATAAGGCAGGCAAGTAAGAAGGCACGCACGAACACACACACACACACACACACTAGCTGATTGTATGTGTATCCTGCCAAAACCACCGTGACCACCCAACCATGACCATCGCTCTCAGGACCACCACAAACTATGAATAACCTGTTAATCATTTATTGCTACATAGTATATTAGGATTCGTTGTATACAAATGAAAGGAAATCAAACATTCAATTGACGTCATATCTCTCTCTCTCTCTCTCTCTCTCTCTCTCTCTCTCTGTCAATCTATCTACCTACCTACCAGGCTGAGAAGATTATGTGGAACTCTTACTTGTCCCGGCTAAGTAACTTTTGAAATTTACTTGCCCCTGACATATTTTTGGAGGTAATTTGCTTGCCCGGATGTTTTTTATGAGCAAAGTTAAATAATCATCTAAAAACATTCAAATTTATTGCGTGTATCAGCTCACAGATCACTTGTCTAAATGGTGTCAGTGATGGTAACCTTTGTCCTGTAATGGCACGACTCAGTGGTCCCCAACCTTTTGTAGGCTCTGGGCCACATTTGCCATTGTAAATATAATGGAGGGCGCCAAAACTTTGGATCTACATTCAAGAAAAAAATAATCATATATACAGTCATTTGCAGTTTTACAAAGGTCTACCTGTTACCAGTTACATACGTTTTACATTTACTCTTTCAGGCTGGTTCTCTGTCTCTGGGCCCAGTCTGGGGTAAATACATACGTCTTGTACACGACAGACTCGAGACAAACGGCAGTTCCTCTCTCTCACTAAAGTCGTATTAAGTTATTACATATTTTCATTATTTTCACTCTGCCAAAAGATCCCAAATATTTTAAAATTTTCTAATAAACCCTTGCGAGCTCCATAACATAGTTCCGCGGGCGACAGATTGGGGACCACTGTGACATAACTCCTCACCTCACTTCTACAGCCTCTCAGGTTAATGTAGAGGTAAACTACCAACTTACCTATCGATCTATCTTCTCACTCTCTCTTCCTATATACATAAGCCTTTCGTCTCACAGGTGACTGTGCAGACACCTAGTAATGGACAATTAGGCACAGTACACCCACACATCACAATGTTTCATTCTATTTATATCTTATTGTAACCAAAGTAGAGTTGTTGTACGGTGAGAGACGTAAGATTGAAAAACATCATTTAAATCTCCGACAATGATAGCAAAGAGAGTGACCAACCTTTCTAGTCTAGCGTGCTGACTGTCTGGGTCAATTTCCTGCAATTGACAGTAATAAGTGGAATATTACAAGGAGATCTAAACTATTGTGTCCCTCGGGCAACTCAGGCGAGCAGATTCAGGATACTATCTTAATACAGTGGATGATTTATTACAGATACGAGTCATGCAGATATCCAGACGGGCACTTGAGAAGGCATTACAAATTTAGATTCCTCAACGAGCATACTGTATGTATTTTTTTTTCAGTTAATAATACTCAAATCTTACACAGTCAAACACATGCGAAACACAATTCTTGTATTTAGGTTCTCCTCCCACAGTGTTCAACTCTTACATCATTTCGTCATATATCATAAGTATACTTTTCTACTGTTTAGGGCCAACGGTCGACTATTCGAGCCAACACGGCAACCTCCTTCCTTCTTCAAGCCACGGGTAAAACAGGAATACTCTCTCTCCTAATGAGGTCAGCGCTTCAAGCAGCAATTCTGTCGCACTTTTAACATACTAATTTACTGATGATAATTGTGGTCAAGTCTGCACAAATGTTATGTAGAAACAGGGAAGGTGTGTGTGTGTGTGTGTGTGTGTGTGTGTGTGTGTGTGTGTGTGTGTGTGTGTTTATGGGATTTGCCCACCCGAGCACAGGTCACTGTCCCACATCGGGGCCTGGGGGGGCGAAAATGTAATAATAATAATGATAATAATAATAATGATAATGATAATAATAATAATAATAATAATACAATAATAATAATAATAAAAATAATAATAATAATAATACAATAATAATAATAATAATAATAATAATAATGATAATAATAATAATAATAATAATAATACAATAATAATAATAATAATAATAATAATAATAATAATAAAAATAATAATAATAATAATAATAATAATAATAATAATAGTAATAAAAAAATAAACAAATTAAAACGATCAATAGTGAGAAACTATATATGTTGTGTTGTCAAAGTAAGAGAATCAATTGAGACCCTGTAATTGTGTGTAAATGAGGCAGAAAGTCAGATCAGCAACCTGGGACTTGGTCACAATTTTCGTAATGCCATATGGCAGCAGGGTCTACTATTAGACAATAAATTATGCTTCCAATATCTTCCCAGGCGGTAGTACCTCTCTGTTTGGTAGCTGCCTACTACCTACTACCGTGTGTGTGTGTGTGTGTGTATGTGTGTGTTTTAGAGAGCACGTGCTTAGGTGTACATGCCTGCAAGCCATCTTTCGTGAGAAAATTTTATCTACATATTGTCATGAAATAACACGACCTACAGGAAGCACGCCGCCCGCGGCTGAGTGACCATAATAAGTCCTGAGACACTAAGACTGTGAGGTAAGCAAGTTCATTACTTCCTTTGGTTCACTTGATGCCCCTGAACAGTGCCTCTGAACAGTGCCTCTGAACAGTGCCCCTGAACAGTGCCCCTGAACAGTGCCTCTGAACAGTGCCCCTGAACAGTGCCTCTGAACAGTGCCTCTGAGGATGCTTCTGAACAGTATCTCTGAACAGTGCCCCTGAACAGTGCCCCTGAACAGTGCCTCTGAACAGTGCCCCTGAACAGTGCCTCTGAACAATACCTCTGAGCAGTGATTCTGAACAGTGCCCCTAAACAGTGCCCCTGAATAGTGCCCCTGAGCAGTGCCTCTGAACAGTGAACGTGAACAGTGCCCCTGAACCGTGCCTCTGAATAGTGCCTTTGAGGATGCCTCTTAACAGTGCCCCTGAACAGTGCCCCGAGACTCTTGTACAAGATCGTTATTGTATTTAGGCACTTCAACACCCAGAGTCTTTATTCACTGTTAACTAATACTGAACTACAAGGTCAACAGAAGGAGTGAGATGCTGACACCTGTGTGAGGGGTCTGTAGGGGAAAAGTTAAAGAATAACTATTTTATTTCTGCAAATTTCTACACTGTGCGTACATGTGTGTGTGTGTGGGGGGGGGGGGGGGGTAGACAGTCAGACAGAAAGACAATATACAATTTAACATCTTCACAAGAAAACAAGAAAATATATACCATCCTCACTACTAAGGAAGCAGGAGGTAGTACAGATGGCCGACAATACCTGACACAGCCGGGCGGATTAACCTGGTCTTGGCTTCTAAACCATCTTCTCGTGTTTTAGTTTTTATGTAAAAGTCATGTCCAGCTTATATTAAGACTCGGTGTTTAGGGCACGACTTTATAACGGGACAGTGTGTGTGTGTGTGTGTGTGTGACACGAGCAACCAGCAGCAAAAGAGGCAACAACAGCAGGAGCCGACAACTGTGTTACCTGTGTTATATTACTTGTGTTGCGTGTGTTATATTATTAGTGTTAACGAGTATGTCGATTGTGTTACTTGTGTTATGCGTTTTACGTTTTTTGTGTTAAATAGTCCTTGTGTTATGTTACGTGTCTTATTATCGTGTTATAATTTAATTGTGTTGTGTTACATGTTTTACGTGTTATATTACTTGTGTTACGTGATACATTATTTTTCTTGCTTTACGTGTTAATTTTTTACTTAACATATGGTTGTCAAATATCCTGTCACTTTTTTTGCCCTCCCCTCCCTCCACTAACACCTTTCACTTAGACTTAAGTTGTCATGTTATCCAATCATTTATTTCCCATACACTGTGTTAAGTTTTACTCTTATTTTTTATTATATCTTTTTATTTGTTATTATTTCTTAACTAAACAGCGGTACCAGTTGGTATTGATTATGATACTAAGCGAGACAAATTTATCCTGACTCGCTTTCTCGTGACGGACATTTACAAGGTGGCGCCAGTTGTTCTGATTTCCTCTAGCCATAAATCATTGACTTGAGCTCCAATCTTAATGGGTCCTAATCTGAATATTAAGTGGGCTCAAGTTTGGCCTCTTAGGAAGGAGGCCCACGACTTCCGTATTACACAACAGGAAGGCCAGCGTCAGGTACACGACTCACTCCAAAGTTATAAAATAAAGTCACCACAAGTAAATGCTGGGCATTGGTTGGTGGACTATGTTTGATGTTTCGTTTTTGGTCAGCAAGTGAGCTGTACTTATGCTCGCAACACTTAGTAATTTTGTCAGTATCAATCTAGAGCCCTCAACCTTTTTCACTCCATTCCCCCCCTTGTCTTTATGATTTAACAAAATGACAAAAAAGAATGAAAATTCTCTTCTGCCAAAGTCAAAATAAGTAATACAAGTTTTGTTTAATTCAGATTCCCAACATTATTTGGAAACGTACAATTTATAACAGCTCGCCGTGGCTCCCCTAAATTCTTATCGTGGCTCCCTACACAAACAGATCCTAACCTAACCTTGCCCGTCCTAATATAGCCTTACCCCCCACTAACTTATACCTATCCTAAGCTAACATTGAAAGTGAAAGCGGGTCCCATATGCATGAATGCTCGTTAGGGACATATGGATACATCACACTGTATACTAAGCCTTCGGTACACTAGGAGGCAGCATGGCCTGTACTGCACTCGACCGCATTCACTTCCCCAAGTTATAAATTTAGGTACCCTTAAACTAACATTAACTAAACCTAAATTATCTTAAATCTAGCCTACTCTAACTTTAACCTAGCCTACCCTACCTTTAATCTAGCCTACCCTACCTTTAATCTAGCCTACAATACCTTTAAATTAGCCTAACCTTACCTTTAATCTAGCCTATCCTACCTTTAATCTAGCCTATACCCTTACCTTTAATCTAGCCTACCCTACCTTCAATCTAGCCTACCCTACCTTTAATCTAGCCTACCCTACCTTTAACCTAGCCTACCCTACCTTTAATCTAGCCTACCCTACCTTTAATCTAGCCTACCCTACCTTTAATCTAGCCTAACCCTACCTTTAATCTAGCCTACCCTACCTTTAATCTAGCCTAACCCTACCTTTAATCTAGCCTACCCTACATTTAATCTAGCCTACCCTACCTTTAATCTAGCCTACCCTACCTTTAATCGAGCCTACCCTACCTTTAATCTAGCCTTACCTACCTCGAATTCCTCAGCTAGCCTAACCTACCCTAACATAGCCTAGTCTAATCTACCTGTAAACAACATTACCAATGAAATTGTAAGTGGTTCCTATAAACCGTTAGGGGCATTAGAGTTATACTAGGAAGGCTTGGGTCGAGTTGGGTTAAGATGGGTCGAGTAAGTCAAAATGTATTAGGTTAAGTCGAGTTAAGATGTATTAGGTTAAATTGGGTATGTTAGGCTGAGTAGGGGTGGGTTATGCTAGATTAAGTTGAATTAAGTTAGGTAAAGTTACGCGATATTGGCTGGAGAAACCAATGTCAAATAAGGTTGAACTGTATTAAAAAAATAATATTTCGAGTCGAACTTTACCACCACTATCCTCTGTCGAAGACAAGTATTACGGATGGAGACAGAATTGGGTAAGCCTTCCTCAGTCAGTCAATCAGTCAATCAGTCAATCAGTCAATCAGTCAGTCAGTCAGTAAGCCAATAAGTCAGTCAGTCAATCAGTAAGCTAGTCAGTCATTCAATCAGTAAGCCAGCTAGTCAGTCAATCAGTAAGCCAGTCAGTCAGTCAGTCAGTCAGTCGAGATAGACAGTCAGCCAGTCAGCCAGTAAGCCAGTAACTCAGTCAGTCAATTGGTAAGCCAGTCCGTCAGTCAATCAATAAACCAGTCAGTCAAGTCAATCAGTAAGCCAATCAGTCAGTCAATCAGCAAGCTAGTCAGTCAATTAATTAGTCAGTCAGTCAGTTAATTAGTCAGTCAGTCAGTCGATCAGTAAGTCAGTCAATCAGTTAGTCAGTCAATCAGTCAGTCAGTCAATAAGCCAGTCAGTCAGTCAATCAACCAGTAAGTCAGTCAGTCATTCAATCAGTAAGCCAGTCAGTTAGTCAGTCAGTCAAGAGAGACAGACAGGCAGCTAAAAATAAAGCATCATTAGACACATGGAGAAACCTTGCCATCTTCATCACACTCACTCACTCACTCACTTACTCACTCACTCACTCACTCACTCACTCGACTCACTCACTCACTCACATAAAAACTTATTTTGTCTGTCACAATTCTTTCCCTGACCTGAGAAAAAAGTATGTGGGTCAGATGCCGAGGAGGAGGAGGAGGAGGCAGTCTCTGTCTGTCTGTCTGTCTGTCTGTCTGTCTGCTGTCTGTCTGTCTATCGTCACACTTCACCTGCATATGCGTCTGGAGAGAGATACATTAATTGTAAGACAGTTAGAGAGTAGACAGATAGGTAAAACTAACTACTCGAATGAAAGTAAACAAATTCGGTTGCAGCCATAAAAAGAAATACAGTAGTTATCCCTATTAAACCAAAACAACCTTTGTGTTTTAAGGTTAAATAAGACGATTATCTCTGTTTAGGGAAGGAGAGAGAGAGAGAGAGAGACACAACTGAAGTAGTTAAGTTCAGATACATATAAATTTTGCTATTGTTCCTAATACCCCAGCAAGTAAGTAAGTCCCTTATACCCCCGTAAATAAGTCCTTATACCCCAACAAGTAAATCCTTTGTACCCCAGTGAGTCCCTTATACTCCAGTTAAGACCCTTATACCCCAGCAAGTAAGACCCTTATACCCCAGCAAGTAAGTAAGTCTTTTGAACCCCAGTAAGTGAGTGAACCAATGGGCCATCGCTTGCTGGGGTCCCGCTGAGTGTCTTCCCGTTCCCTTTGACACTGTACGGCAGAACCCTGGCAGGTATTAGGCGAGGTAGAGACATGAGTGTCACTGTGCCTTTCCTAGTAATGTGACCCTGGGACTGTGTGAATCTGAATTGAATTTTGCCGGTTACAGCGGCTAGTTTATTGTGCACCCCATACTCATCCCGTGAGCGGTAGCGCAAAAGGATTACAGAGTAAGGTTTACAACGGGCCATAATAATTAACCCACGTGGTCAGGATATTATGGCATTGAATGTTACACAGTATTTCAAATACATTGTTTGTTTAGTTCTATACATAATGGGTAACTTATTCACAACTGCGTGAGTTCAGGCGTGTGAGGCAGCATGTCTGGCCGTACACTTTGTTATTCACATTTGCGTGAGAAGTATTCAAGCACATTGCGTATTTGGTTCTATACAGGAGAACTGATATAGTTAATAAGTGCAAAAAAGTGGATACAATCTTAATATGTCGGCTATCTTGCCATTAGAGATGATGTGTTGTGCCATTTCACACACAGTGTGCTTGAACCTGTCCCAAAAAGGTTCTATCTTCACACAGTCGAGGACGCAGTGTTCAAGTGTGTGGCCATATGTCTGGCCACACTACATTTAGTCTTGTTCACATCTGCTTGAGGAACATGCTGCCAAAGGTACTTATATCCTAACCTTAATCTAGCTGTTACAACATCTTTAAATCTAGTGATCTTGTTACTTGCTCCATATACATGTTTCACTTGATACATCTCATCATGGTAACCTATGGATCGACTAGTGCCTGTTTGCACTTGTCTACTTGCGTCAAATTCATCAATAAGCTCCTTCCTAATTACAGTTTTACGGGTTCTTTTTGACAGACCCAAATTGTATTCAACAGTGTCTTTGTTGGACGCGAGGGCATCAACTCTGTCATGTTCTTTGAGGCCTATGTGAGAAGGGATCCACAACAGTTTGATCTTAACATCCCGGTCAACAAGGTACGCATATATGTGTCTGGCTTCAGAGACAAGCTTGTGACAACTTGAGTTGAGGGTTGTCAAGGGCAAGTACAATCATCTTTTTATAGCCCCAAGTATGGTAAGTAACGCACTTTTGTTTGTGATAGATAGATGTAATGCAATTTCCAATTCGCCAATATATTACACTGCCCTGCATAGTTTTTGAGGTTTGTGTATTATTAAGCTTTTCTGGGTGTATTTTGCATGCTGATCTCAAAAATGTTATCCATTTTGCTCAATCAGGTCAGAATTTTGTGCTATAGCATTTTAAGCGGAGATTCAGGTAAAATATTGGCATTTTTCGCTCAAAATGGGGTCCTCATATTCGTTCATTAAAAAAATCATCCGAGACATTGGCAAGCCTCACAGAAAAGATTTCGGTCAGTTTTAATGCCCTTACGATGCATTTAAATACACCCACGTGCTCGCCGGCCATTTAAATGTCCGCCGTGACGCAAAGGAAAAGAGTATATGTCTGTGTTTTTTTGCATATATTTTTTCACAATTAAATTTCTTTTTCATCTGGTGGTACATGGCATGTTTCCTCTGTCTGTGGGATAGTGGAGCAGACAAGCAGTACTACATGCAACGTGACTGGCATGCAAGAATTGGACTTACTCCAGGTTCTCACAATGTTGCTGCCCATGCTCTGGTGAATCCGCAGAACATTTTTCTTCCGCCACTGCACATCAAGTTCGGTCTGTTCAAAAACTTTGTAAAGGCACTGCACAAAAAAAGCCAGGCTTTCAATTTTCTGAAAGAAAAATTTCCAAAAGTCAGTGAGGCAAAGCTGAATGCAGGAATTTTTGATGGCCCTCAGATCAGAGAGCTTTTCAAAGATCCCAAGTTTGATTGCAGCATGGATGTAAATGAGAAGAAAGCCTGGCATGCCTTTAAGTCTATTGTCTCCAATTTTCTTGGCAACTACAAAAGTCCAGAGTATGAGCGAGTTGTTGAGGACCTACTTCTGAGCTACAAAGTTCTTGGTGCAGGCATGTCCATCAAGATGCACTTCCTCAGCTCCCACTTGGACTACTTTCCAGAGAACTGTGGTGATGTGAGTGAGGAACAAGGAGAACGCTTCCATCAAGATATCCGTGTAATGGAGGAGCGGTACCAGGGTCGCTGGGATATCAACATGCTCGCCGACTACTGTTGGTGTCTGAAACGGGACGCCCCAGACACCAACCACCAAAGAAATTCTCTGCGACAGCCATTTATGCATGTCTAACTGCAAAGGCACCTATGTAGTTGACATATTTTGGTCCTATGTGTTGTGGTTACATTTCTTATGATACATTTTGCAAAAAAATTTTGACATCATATTTAAGAATTTCGATTTTTTCCTATTTCCCATAGCATAAAAATCTGACCTCATTGGGCAAAATGAATGGCATTTTTGGAATCAGCACGCAAAATACATATAGAATCAGCTAAGAAACCCCGCACCTCATGAATTTTTTTTTCAAATGCATTCCAGTGTTATATGAGGGAAGATATGAGATGAGCCAAATGTACTATCGTGGACAAAAGCTCGCTCCCTGTAGTGAAACTGAGACACGGGAATGAGTCTCCGAACTGACTAACCCTGATTGTTATCTAGTGCGGGTGTGCTGTGCGGGTCGATACTGCTTCAGTTTGGGAAGGAGGGAACTTTTGTCCACGATAGTACTAGGTAGATGCTGAGGTAATAGTTTACAACAAGTGTCATCTGTGATCCACTCTGATAATTACCTTGGAAAATTTTCTCCTGCTATATTTCACTGTATGGGTTGTTGTTGTTCCGGCTGTGTTTAGGTACAACCACTTTGTAAGTTTAGATTAGGTTACGTAAAATATTTTTTTAGAAGAAATGTTCAAACTGAGGGGTAGAAAAAATGCCAAAATTGATTAATGATGTTTTCAATCACTCGATTTAAATCGTGTCACTCCTATCTTACATCACCAGAAAAACAATAAACAAAAGTTAAATATACTATGGACAAATTTCTTAAGGAAGTCCTCTGTAATAGCTGTGCAACAAGCTTGTACACTATTATCAAAAGTAATTTACCTAATATACAATAGTTACCGCAAAATATAGATCATTTTGTTTTATTTTTATCTTCTTCACGGCTCATGTTCTGCTTTGATTTTGGCGCGAGGATGACCTGTTTATCTACATTTATCTTGGATAAGGTGTACCAACCCTCTCGAGTTGCGGCGTTCGGGTTACTAAATAGTAACCTGATGTTCGGGATTGCTCTTCGGACTTGCTGCCCCGAGTGTTTAAAAAAATGGCCGAATGAATGAATGTGAACAATTTTACTGAATATCTATCTATGTATTTATCTATCTATCTATCTATCTGTCGATCTGTCTGTCTGTCTGTCTGTCTGTTTATCTATATATCTACCTGCCACGGGTGCTGTACCGTCCCCTTTCCTGCACACATGGGACCCACCACTTGAACAATTGTCTAACATAAAACAAGGACTCTATCGTTAGTTACCTTTTATGGTAACTCTCTCGTGCTGGGAGTGGACATGGTGAACGAGATGTCCTTTACCTCTTCACGCTCTGAGCACCACCCAAAAAACTGTAACTATAGGTGGTCTAGAGCGAAGCCCCAAGACTCGTTACAGGTGAAAGATACCCCAAGGATAGAACCACAGTACAGTATATATAAACAGAAACCTGGGAGTAAAACCCATCAACCAGCAGCTACACATCTTGGTCAGGAGAATGTGATAAACCATTGAGCAATTCCAGTATGAACTCCTATTATGGTTCCCTCCCTAGACCAAAACTCTCTTTTAAGGTCAACGAAATAGGAAATATGGCCTTAAAACCCATGAATATATGATAGGGTAGGCTGCATAGTGCAAGTGATAACAATATTTTCAGTCAATCAGGCAAACAGCTTTACCATCCATAATAACAAGCTCAATGCACACTTTCACACACATCATCCATCAGCTTAGTCAATCAGTAGCAAGGTTGGTCAGTCCACCAACTGCTACCTCCTCCTACACTTCTTCAATTTCCGAACTAACAACACCCTTCCTCCATCACGTACCTTCTCTCCCTCTTTCAATCTCTCTCTAAAAATAAAAGTCCAACGGGCCTAAACCATCGTAAATAATACAAGAAAAAGTTGATTCTCGAAGACGGCCGAAATATTCATGATATGAAGCTGTATATCAAATTGATGTCGATCCGCTAAACATTTATCATGTTCTGAAAGTTATTTTTTTACGGATGAACGGACAAACGAACAGAGAATAACCTCGTAAGTCTTTCTATAATCTTATAGAGGGAGTATAAAAACCAAGAAACACCACCTGTGTGTGAGTATCAAGGAGGCAGACCACTCAACGACACACAGTAACACAAACATTAGTGGCGCCTCAGACAGATAAAGACTTGGGGCTGTACATCACGTCCGTATCATACACTAAATTCTCGTTATATTATCATAATTCTGACGCCGTTGACAGTGAAGAGTAAAGATGGTCTTGGAAACATTGTGTGGGTGCATTTAACAGCCTCTTAAGAGATCACACTTCACATAACCAAAATAATAAGACAAAAAAACTACATTGTAATGAAACAACAGGGTACCTAGAGCTCTGAAAGAAAGAGATACCTCACAATAGCTCGTTTAAATATCTATTCAACGGAAAGAAAGCAGACTTATGCTCACCGTGTCTCTCTAAACAGCTCATCGTCGTCTCTGTTATTAACATTTACGACAAGTATCGACAAACCTATTAAATGACTCGAGTATTTTGATGAAATTATCAGATGTTTATTTAAGTCCACCACTAGCATCACCAGCTCCTCCTCCACCACTAGCACCACCAGCTCCTCCTCCACCACTAGCACCACCAGCTCCTCCTCCACCACTAGCACCACCAGCTCCTCCTCCACCACTAACACCACCAGCTCCTCCTCCACCACTAGCACCACCAGCTCCTCCTCCACCACTAGCACCACCAGCTCCTCCTCCACCACTAACACCACCAGCTCCTCCTCCACCACTAGCACCACCAGCTCCTCCTCCACCACTAGCACCACCAGCTCCTCCTCCACCACTAGCACCACGAGCTCCTCCTCCACCACTAGCACCACCAGCTCCTCCTCCACCACTAGCACCACCAGCTCCTCCTCCACCACTTCTTCCTTTACCACCACCTCCTCCTCCTCCTCCACCACCACCACCTCCTCCTCCTTCTCCACCTCCTCCACCATCTTCCTCTACCACCTCCTCCTCCACTACCTCCTCCTCCTCCCCCTCACTCCTTTATTCTTTTTTCACTCCTTATTTTACTCTTCCCATCACAGTTTTTTCCTCCTTCGGTCTCTTTTCATCCTCTCTTTTCTCCATCTGTTCCTTCTTTTTATCCCCACCATTCTGAACTATCTCCTCCTTCCATCTCTCCCTTCTTTACTACCCCCCCCCCTTTTCTTCCCTTTGTTATTGTCCATTTCAGCATCAGTGTCTTTTTCTTCTATCCATCATCATCTCCCTTTCTCCCTCCCACTTCCATCCCTTCCCTCTTACTCTTCTTTCCTCTTCCTTCTATCATCATCATCCTCCCTTCCTCTTTTTTCCATCGTTCTCTTCCTCCACCCATTACTACTCCTCTCTTCCCCCTCCCTTCCCTCCTCTCCACCACTAGCTCCCAGTTCAACATTAAAACCACTCGTGATATGAGATCTATTTACACTACCACTCCTCCCTGTTCCTTCGTCTACTCCCTCTTTCTTTGCTCTTTCCGCCTGACCTTCCCCGACCTTGTTCCTTGGTCTCCCTAACCCTACCACACCGCTACCCCTAACCCCTGGATCAACCTGACCTTGTTCCTTGGCCTCCTCCCCCTACCCCTGGATCAACCTGACCTTGTCCTACTGCTGTTGCTGCTGAGGGCCGCTTCATCCTGATCCACCCTCACCCGGCTACCACTTTTCTCTTTGTCTTCTAATGTGAGGTTAAGGTTAGTGCATTTGAATTTGCGTTTCCTGGGTCGATATTAATAGTAATAGGGAAATGTTGTTCTTGTTAAGCTCTGTATGTTGTTGTTAAGCTCTGTATGTTGTTGTTAAGCTCTGTATGTTGTTGTTGAGCTCTGTATGTTGTTGTTAAGCTCTGTAAGTTGTTGTTAAGCTCTGTATGTTGTTGTTAAGCTCTGGATGTTGTTGTTGAGCTCTGTGTGTTGTTGTTGAGCTCTGTGTGTTGTTGTTAAGCTCTGTATGTTGTTGTTGAGCTCTGTATGTTGTTGTTAAGCTCTGTATGTTGTAGTTAATCTCAGTATGTTGTTGTTAACCTCTGGATGTTGGTGTTGAGCTCTGGAGGTTGTTGTTGAGCTCTGTATGTTGTAGTTAATCTCAGTATGTTGTTAAGCTCTGTATGTTGTAGTTAAGCTCTGTATGTTGTAGTTAATGTCAGTAAGTTGTTGTTAAGCTCTGTATGTTGTTGTTAAGCTCTGTATGTTGTTGTTAAGCTCTGTGTGTTGTAGTTAAGCTCTGTATGTTGTTGTTAAGCTCTGTATGTTGTTGTTAAGCTCTGGATGTTGTTGTTGAGCTCTGTGTGTTGTTGTTAAGCTCTGTATGTTGTTGTTGAGCTCTGTATATTGTAGTTAAGCTCTGTATGTTGTTGTTAAGCTCTGTATGTTGTTGTTGAGCTCTGGATGTTGTTGCTGAGCTCTGGATGTTGTTGTTGAGCTCTGGATGTTGTTGTTAAGCTCTGTCTGTTGTTGCTGAGCTCTGGATGTTGTTGTTGAGCTCTGGATGTTGTTGCTGAGCTCTGTGTGTTGTAGTTAATCTCAGTATGCTGTTAAGCTCTGTATGTTGTAGTTAAGCTCTGTATGTTGTAGTTAAGCTCTGTATGTTGTTGTTGAGCTCTGGATGTTGTTGTTGAGCTCTGGATGTTGTTGTTGAGCTCTGGATGTTGTTGTTGAGCTCTGAATGTTGTTGTTAAGCTCTGTGTGTTGTTGCTGAGCTCTGGATGTTGTTGCTGAGCTCTGGATGTTGTTGTTGAGCTCTGGATGTTGTTGTTAAGCTCTGTCTGTTGTTGCTGAGCTCTGGATGTTGTTGTTGAGCTCTGTCTGTTGTTGCCGAGCTCTGGATGTTGTTGTTGAGCTCTGTCTGTTGTTGCCGAGCTCTGGATGTTGTTGTTAAGCTCTGTCTGTTGTTGCTGAGCTCTGGATGTTGTTGTTAAGCTCTGTCTGTTGCTGCTGAGCTCTGGATGTTGTTGTTGAGCTCTGTCTGTTGTTGCCGAGCTCTGGATGTTGTTGCTGAGCTCTGGATGTTGTTGTTGAGCTCTGTCTGTTGTTGCCGAGCTCTGGATGTTGTTGCTGAGCTCTGGATGTTGTTGTTGAGCTCTGTCTGTTGTTGCCGAGCTCTGGATGTTGTTGCTGAGCTCTGGATGTTGTTGTTGAGCTCTGTCTGTTGTTGCCGAGCTCTGGATGTTGTTGCTGAGCTCTGGATGTTGTTGTTGAGCTCTGTCTGTTGTTGCTGAGCTCTGGATGTTGTTGTTAAGCTCTGGATGTTGTTGTTGAGCTCTGGGCGTTGTTGTTAAGCTCTGTCTGTTGTTGCTGAGCTCTGGATGTTGTTGTTGAGCTCTGGATGTTGTTGCTGAGCTCTGGATGTTGTTGTTGAGCTCTGGATGTTGTTGCTGAGCTCTGGATGTTGTTGCTGAGCTCTGGATGTTGTTGTTGAGCTCTGGGCGTTGTTGTTGAGCTCTGGATGTTGTTGCTCAGTTCTGGATGTTGTTGTTGAGCTTTGGATGTTGTTGTTGAGCTCTGGATGTTGTTGTTGAGCTCTGGATGTTGTTGTTGAGCTCTGTCTGTTGTTGCTGAGCTCTGGATGTTGTTGCTGAGCTCTGGATGTTGTTGTTGAGCTCTGGATGTTGTTGTTGAGCTCTGTCTGTTGTTGTTGAGCTCTGTCTGTTGTTGCTGAGCTCTGGATGTTGTTGCTGAGCTCTGGGCGTTGTTGTTAAGCTCTGTCTGTTGTTGTTGAGCTCTGTATGTTGTTGTTGAGCTCTGGATGTTGTTGTTGAGCTCTGGGCGTTGTTGTTAAGCTCTGTCTGTTGTTGCTGAGCTCTGGATGTTGTTGTTGAGCTCTGGATGTTGTTGCTGAGCTCTGGATGTTGTTGTTGAGCTCTGTCTGTTGTTGCTGAGCTCTGGATGTTGTTGCTGAGCTCTGGATGTTGTTGTTAAGCTCTGTCTGTTGTTGCTGAGCTCTGGATGTTGTTGCTGAGCTCTGGATGTTGTTGTTAAGCTCTGGATGTTGTTGTTGAGCTCTGGATGTTGTTGCTGAGCTCTGGATGTTGTTGTTAAGCTCTGGATGTTGTTGTTGAGCTCTGGGCGTTGTTGTTGAGCTCTGGATGTTGTTGTTAAGCTCTGTGTGTTGTTGTTGAGCTCTGGATGTTGTTGTTGAGCTCTGGATGTTGTAGTTGAGCTCTGGATGTTGTTGTTAAGCTCTGGATGTTGTTGTTAAGCTCTGGATGTTGTTGTTAAGCTCTGTTTGTTGCTGTTGAGCTCCGGGCGTTGTTGTTGAGGATTATTTAGTATATTTTGTTTTCATTAATATTTGTTATTGTATTTAATTATTTTGGTTCAGATGTTCATTATTTTACACATCCTAAGTATATGTAATATTATCTCGAACAAGGTATTAATAGTAATAATTTTATAGTAATTATTCACTCCCATTATCCAATTGTATTAATAAGTCATATGGTTCAAATTATCTCGTGGCCCTCCGAGAAATACACCATGGCCCTCCGAGTAATACACATGGCCCTCCGAGAAATACACCATGGCCCTCCGAGAAATACACCATGGCCCTCCGAGAAATACATCATGGTCCTCCGAGAAATACACCATGGCCTTCCGAGAAATACACCATGGCCCTCCGAGAAATACACCATGGCCCTCCGAGAAATACACCATGGCCTTCCGAGAAATACATCATGGCCTTCCGAGAAATACACCATGGCCTTCCGAGAAATACACCATGGCCCTCCGAGTAATACACCATGGCCCTCCGAGAAATACACTATGGCCCTTCGAGATATACACCATGGCCCCCAGGTTGGGAACCATTGCGGTTAGAGTGTTTAATCATCAGGTGAAACAAGTTTGGTGATCCGTGAAATTAAACAACATAAGGAGGCGAAGATCCCAAATAAGGCTCAATTTCTATAATAGTGGAAGACTTTAAGATATCTGAGAATTAGACAAAAAATGATACAATATTGCGCACGTTCATACCGTAAAATTTCACTCGTTGAATATTTTATGAGTGAGGATACGCTGATGTAGCTCCACTGGATAGAGGGAGGACAGAGTAATTGAGTCTTCGTGTGAATAAATTGAAATCATCAGTACTTATAACAGTTAAGTTATAGAGCCAGACAATTACCCTCTTAGTGGTATTAAGAATATGGCAGATGTCTTGTGAAAATTAAATTCTATTAGACAAAAGCCATGTTGCAGCACCTGGCAGGCTAAAGGCTCCAATATTAAGGAACAATGATTCTAACATTGTCACACTGTTTTACTAGTCAAATTTGGGGCAAAAATATGAAATTTCGGGAACATAAATGATCTTTTGGGATAGTAAATTCGTTAAATCATCTTACATCCAAAATTTAATCGTACACTCAACTACTAAAGTCCGTCCCCCTCCCCTAAACTCAAAATCCCAAGATTCAGACTCATGAATCCGAAGCATTTATGGACAGAACAATGACCCGACTCTCCGGCAACTGTTAATACAACCGGGTGATGTATGGTGAGAGTGTGAGACGCACGTATTTGAAAACCTTGACACATTACTTAATATTCATTTCAATAAGCCTTCATTACTTATATACTATTTACTGTCATATATGAGTTTACTTTCAGTAAGCAAGTTATATATAAATCTCCATCGAAATTGTTACTGCTAACTCGTGTCTCACCCATACTACACGCAGACAATGTACTTATATGTGACAATGTTATATGTCTATATGTATTTTTTTTTCAGCAATGGTCCAGCTGGCGAATTTTACAAAAAATGTTCTGAAGCTAAACCCTAAGCGTAGAGAAGATGGTTGCTGCTGACCCGCTGACACTAGTCTAAACACAAGCACGCCCATACAGCACCTAAGAAATAACCCAAACTAGTTTTACCTGGTGAGAGTATGACGTACATCAGTCAACCTTTTGATATATTCTTATTAACATAAACAGTCAGCTCACATCTTGTTGACATAAACAGTTAGTTCACATCACTGCCTCTACAGTGTGTCATATTAAAAAAAATATGAATAAAAAAAAAACAGATCCAAGTGGATACAGCGGTCATAAGCTTAAGGGTCGCTGGTTCGCCCCAGGGGCATCCCGAGGCTGTGAATGAGTAAGTAACTTTAGGGTACAGTTGGGAGAGTGGGGGGAGGCCGAGCATCCTTATGTGAAAAGTGGGTCCTATAGGCATGACTGCCCGTTAGGGACAGTGTATACAGCACACTGCATACTAAGCCGGTGCCACTATAGTATGCGGTCTATCGTGATGTTTACACTATAGTATGCGGTCTACCGGGATATTTACACTATAAAGTGTGGTTATGTTACAAATAATTTCAACTAACCTAACCTAACCTAACCTCAGTTCAGGTATTAACCCATTAGCGCCCATGGTGAGTAGGATTATCCATAATCTTCTTGAATTAATACACGCAAGGACCTGGGCGGGCTCACTAACTCCGAAAAAAAAAAAATAATAATAATAATAATAATAATGTGATTACCCTCCCAGCTACATTAGCCAGGAAGAAGTAATTGAACCACCTCCTGCCCCAATATACACATTTACACATAAAACATTAATAGAGGAATAAAGATGAGAGTGACCTACCAGCTCCACTAAGAACCTGGCAGGCCTCTCCATACAGTGTACCTTTAGACTAACACAACTAACACTTAACTAACACCTAAAAAAAAAAAAAAAAAAAAAATGTGACTACCCTCCCAGTTACACAAGGACCTGGGCGAGCTCACTAACTCCAACAATAATAAAAATAATAATAATAAGCAGCATTATATAAATAAACCAATATTAATACAAAGGTCTGACGACCCAAGGGAGCAGAACAAAGATAAAACACCAATAAGAAAGATGAAGCGATCTGGTTGAGCCCAGATTCTTTCTACTCCTACTGTATTTAAGTTTCACCACTTTTTCCTCAACCCCTAATAATCTTCTTTCACCTCTTAACTAAAGACTTCGTACTCGTACTCGTACTGCACTCGACCGCATACACTCCCTCAAGTTGTAAACTGAGTGAACATAACAAATGACTGCGTAGTTCTTAACAATTAGTGGGAATTACAATGGTTAATAAAATTAAGTATAATGTTTCCCCATAATGATGAGGCTAGTGGAGGAGGTCTGGCCTGTTGACGGTCTGACCTGACCTGACCTGACCTTAAGTTTCTGGCCTTCGACGGTAAAGGTCAAGAAGACCAGATATCTTGTTTCTTGACTGCTGACCTCGTCTTCCTCCCACTTTCCTTTCTTCTTTCTTTCTCTTTCTTCTTTACTGCCAGAACATGACGACACTAAGCGTTAAGAAAGACTCTTTCAACTAAAAACGTGAGCAGTTTTTATTTTATTTTAGGAATTTTTTATGCATTTCTACTGTTATTATTATTATTATTATTATTATTATTATTATCAATATTATTATTATTAGTATTATTATTATTATTATTATTATGACTATCAATATTATTATTATTATTATTATACTATGGTGCAGCAGGTGATGAAACACGACACAGCAGTTAACACCTTTACCCTGGACTGTTGTAGTCATGGCCGCCTCTCATCTTACTCCTGGACTGGCTATCACAGCGAATCAAACCTATTACATTAAGTCTTATTATCATACTACAACTATATCGACATTTTATACAGACAGGCATATAATTAACTCCTTAAAACGCTGATTGACGAACTCTGTGCCTCAAAAATTTACATAAAATTATCTTACACATATACAATTTACTACTGAGTATCAGGTGCACATATTATTAACGCCTAACTACGAATATAATATAAGCCAATGAAATACGTACAAGATTTACTATGCTGTTGTAGTTGAGGTAATTGACGAGGGAATATAGAATTAATAGCAATAGCTATGTTTCTTCTAAGGTAAAGTGGAGAAGGTTCGGACACTCGGACAGTATCCCAATTTATGGCCACATTGGAGAAATGAGAAAAATGAAAGAAAGAAAGAACGAAAGAAAGGTATTAAAAACGAAGGAAGGAAGAGATCATCCCACACATCCCAAATTCTCACCAAACCAAAAAGGGGGTGAGAGTAGAAGTTGACACACAGAGGCAGTCATGACCTAATACATCAGAGGAATGACTGAGAGAACGGATGTGGTTCTATATAATGTGTGCTAGAGGCTCAGTTGATGACGTCTCTGTATTTATAGAGGTAAAAGTCAGCTGACTGTGGGTGCCTAAGCCTGACTATACCACCTTATCATGGAGACAATACGTAAAGTGGATCTGTAAGGATTGTTCTGCGTGTGATTCGTTCATGTCAAAAAACAAACAACTTCGTCAATCAAAGAAGACGTTTTTAACACCTTATGAACGTAAGACTGGGTACTGGGTATGACACTGGGTACTGGGTATAACACTGGGTACTGGGTATGACACTGGGTACTGGGTATGACACTGGGTACTGGGCATGGCACTGGGTACTGGGCATGACACTGGGAAATAGGCATGACAGTAGGGTACTGGGCACGACACTGGGTATGACACTGTGTAGGACACTGAGTACTGGGCATGGCACTGTGTACTGGGTATGACACTGGGTACTGGGCATGGCACTGGGTACTGGGCATGACACTGGGTACTGGGTGTGACACTGGGTACTGGGTATGACACTGAGTACTGGGTATCACACTGGGTACTGGGTATGACACTGAGTACTGGGTATGACACTGGGTACTGGGTATGACACTGGGTACTGGGCATGACACTTTTTACTGGGTACTCGGCATGGCATTGGGTACTGGGCATGACACTGGGTACTGAGCATGACTCTGGGTATAACACTGGGTTCTGGGTATGACACTGGGTACTGGGCATGGCATTGGGTACTGGGTAGGACACTTTTTACTGGGTACTGGGCATGGCACTGGGTACTGGGCATGACACTGGGTACTGGGCATGACACTGGGTATAACACTGGGTACTGGGTATGACACTCGGTGCTGGGTATGACACTGTGTATGACACTGGGTACTGGGTAGGACAATGGGTCCTGAGCATGGCACTGGGTAATGGGTATGACACTGGGTACTGGGCATGACACTGGGTACTGGGCATGACACTGGGTACTGGGCATGACACTGGGTACTGGGTATGACACTGAGTACTGGGCGTGGTACTGGGTACTGGGCATGACACTGGGTACTGGGTATGACACTGGAACTGGGTATGGCACTGGGTACTGGGCATGTCACTGGGTACTGGGTAGGACACTGGGTACTGGGTATGACATTGGGTACTGGGCATGGCACTGGGTAGGACACTGGGTACTGGGTATGACATTGGGTACTGGGCATGGCACTGGGTACTGGGTATGACACTGGGTACCTGGTATGATACTGGGTACTGGGCATGACACTGGGTACAGGGTATGACACTGGGTACTGGGTATGACACTGGGTACTGGGCATGACACTGGGTACTGGGCATGACACTGGGAAATAGGCATGACAGTAGGGTACTGGGCATGACACTGAGTATGACACGCTGCATGACACTGGGTACTGGGTAAGACACTGCGTACTGGGCATGGCACTGTGTATTGGGTATGACACTGGGTACTGGGCATGGCACTGGGTACTGGGCAAGACACTGGGTACTGGGTATGACACTGGGTACCTGGTATGATACTGGGTACTGGGTATGACACTGTGTATGACACTAGGTACTGGGTAGGACACTGGGTACTGGGCATGGCACTGGGTAGAGGGTATGACACTGGGTACTGGGTATGACACTGGGTACTGGGCATGCCACTGGGTACAGGGTATGACACTGGGCACTGGGTATGACACTGGGTACTGGGCATGACACTGGGTACTGGGCATGACACTGGGAAATAGGCATGACAGTAGGGTACTGGGCATGACACTGAGTATGACACGCTGCATGACACTGGGTACTGGGTAAGACACTGCGTACTGGGCATGGCACTGTGTATTGGGTATGACACTGGGTACTGGGCATGGCACTGGGTACTGGGCAAGACACTGGGTACTGGGTATGACACTGGGTATGACACTGGGGACAGGGCATGACACTGGGTACTGGGTAGGATACTTTTTACTGGGTACTGGGCAGGACACTGGGTACTGGGCATGACACTGGGCATAACACTGGGTACTGGGTATGACACTGTGTATGACACTGGGTACTGGGTAGGACACTGGGTACTGAGCATGGACAGGGTAATGGGTATGAAACTCGGTACTGGGCATGGCACTGGGTACTGGGCATGACACTGGGTACTGGGTATGACACTGGGTACTGGGCATGACACTTTTTACTGGGTACTCGGCATGGCATTGGGTACTGGGCATGACACTGGGTACTGAGCATGACTCTGGGTATAACACTGGGTTCTGGGTATGACACTGGGTACTGGGCATGACATTGGGTACTGGGTAGGACACTTTTTACTGGGTACTGGGCATGGCACTGGGTACTGGGCATGACACTGGGTACTGGGCATGACACTGGGTATAACACTGGGTATGACACTCGGTACCGGGTATGACACTGTGTATGACACTGTGTATGACACTGGGTACTGGGTAGGACAATGGGTACTGAGCATGGTACTGGGTACTGGGCATGACACTGGGTAATGGGTATGACACTGGGAACTGGGTATGGCACTGGGTACTGGGTAGGACACTGGGTACTGGGTATAACACTGGGTACTGGGTATGACACTGAGTACTGGGCATGGTACTGGGTACTGGGCATGACACTGGGTACTGGGAATGACACTGGGAACTGGGTATGGCACTGGGTACTGGGCATGTCACTGGGTACTGGGTATGACATTGGGTACTGGGCATGGCACTGGGTAGGAGACTGGGTACTGGGTATGACATTGGGTACTGGGCATGGCACTGGGTACTGGGTATGACACTGGGTACCTGGTATGATACTGGGTACTGGGTATGACACTGTGTATGACACTAGGTACTGGGTAGGACACTGGGTACTGGGCATGGCACTGGGTAGAGGGTATGATACTGGGTACTGGGTATGACACTGGGTACTGGGCATGACACTGGGTACAGGGCATGACACTGGGTACAGGGTATGACACTGGGTACTGGGTATGACACTGGGTACTGGGCATGACACTGGGTATTGGGCATGACACTGGGAAATAGGCATGACAGTAGGGTACTGGGCATGACACTGAGTATGACACGCTGCATGACACTGGGTAAGACACTGCGTACTGGGCATGGCACTGTGTATTGGGTATGACACTGGGTACTGGGCATGGCACTAGGTACTGGGCAAGACACTGGGTACTGGGTATGACACTGGGTACTGGGTATGACACTGGGTACAGGGCATGACACTGGGTACTGGGTAGGATACTTTTTACTGGGTACTGGGCAGGGCACTGGGTAGGATACTTTTTACTGGGTACTGGGTATGACACTGGGTACTGGGTATGACACTGGGTACTGGGTATGACACTGGGTACTGGGACTGGGCATGGCACTGGGTACTGGGCATGACACTGGGAAATAGGCATGACAGTAGGGTACTGGGCATGACACTGGGTATGACACTGGGTACTGGGTAGGACACTGAGTACTGGGCATGGCACTGTGTACTGGGTATGACACTGGGTACTGGGCATGGCACTGGGTACTGGGCATGACACTGGGTACTGGGTGTGACACTGGGTACTGGGTATCACACTGAGTACTGGGTATCACACTGGGTACTGGGTATGACACTGAGTACTGGGTATGACACTTTTTACTGGGTACTCGGAATGGCATTGGGTACTGGGCATGGCACTGGGTACTGAGCATGACTCTGGGTATAGCACTGGGTTCTGGGTATGACACTGGGTACTGGGTATGACACTGTGTATGACACTGGGTACTGGGTAGGACACTGGGTACTGAGCATGGCGCTGGGTAATGGGTTTGACACTGGGTACTGGGCATGGCTCTGGGTACTGGGCATGACATTGGGTACTGGGTATGACACGGGTAATGGGTATGACACTGGGTGCTGGGTTTGACACTGGGTACTGTGCATGACATTGGGTACTGGGTATGACACTGGGTACTGGGTATGGCACTGGGTACTGGGCATGTCACAGGGTACTGGGTATGACACTGGGTACTGGGTATGGCACTGGGCATGTCACAGGGTACTGGGTACGACACTGGGTACTGGGTATGACACTGGGTACTGGGCATGGCACTGGGTACTGGGTAGGACCCTGGGTACTGGGTATGGCACTGGGTACTGGGCATGTCACTGGGTACTGGGTAGGACACTGGGTACTGGGTATGACACTGGGTACTGGGCATGGCACTGGGTACTTGGTAGGACACTGGGTACTGGGTATGACATTGGGTACTAGGCATGGCACTGGGTACTGGGTAGGACACTTTGTACTGGGTATGACATTGGGTACTGGGCATGGCACTGGGTACTGGGTATGACACTGGGTATGATACTGGGTACTGTGTATGACACTGGGTACCGGGTATGACAATGGGTATTGGGCATGATACTAGGTACTGGGTATGATACTGGGTACTGGGTTTGATATTGGGTACTGGGCATGACACTTTGTACTGGACATGATACTGGGTTCTGTTTATGACACTGGGTACTGGGCATGACACTGGGTATTGGGCATGGCACTGGGAATGACACTGGGTACTGGTTATGACACTGGGTACTGGGTCGGACACTGGGTACTGGGCATGACACTGGGTACTGGGTATGATACTGGGTATGACACTGGGTACTGTGTATGACACTGGGTACAGTGTATGACACTGGGTACTGGGTATGACACTGGGTAGCGGGTAATGGGTATGATACTGGGTACTCTCTATGACACTGGGTACTGGGTATGATACTGGGTAATGTGTATGACACTGGGTACTGGGTATGATACTGGGAACTGGGTATGACACTTCGTACTGGGTAGGGCACTGGATACTGGGTATAATACTCGGTACTGGGCACGACACTGGGCACTGGGCATGACAATGGGTACTGGGTACTGGGAATGACACTGGGTAATGGGTAGGAAACTGGACACTGCGTATGATACTGGGTACTGGGCATGAAAATGGGCACTGGGTATGACACTGGGAACTGTGTATGACACTGGGTACTGGGTATGATTCTGGGTACTGGGTATGACACTGTTTATTGGGCATGGCACTGGGTAATGGGTTCTGGGTATGATACTGGGTACTGGGTATGACACTGGGTACTGGGTAGGACACTGGATACTGGTCATGACACTGGGTACTGGGCATGCCACTGGGTATTGGGCGTTGGGTATGACACTGGGTACTGGGTAGGATACTGGGTTCTGGGTATAATACTGGGTGCTGGGCATGACACTGGTTACTGGGTAGGACAATGGATACTGGGTACTGGGCATGACACTGGGTACTGGGTATGCCACCTGGTGGCTTGTTTAATTTAGCGAATTTCTTAAATAAAATTCAAGATTGTTCCCGCCACACTCCTCTTCCTCCCGTCTACCTTACCTACCTATATAATAATAATAATAATTATGATGATGACAATATTAATCATAGTTACAAAGACATTCGTAAGTGTATTGATAATAAATGTGGACAATGCAAACAAAATACATTAAATACAAAAATAAAAACAATAATAAAAAAAACAAAAAAGTGCTTCTCTCAACGTGAAGAAAATACTGTACAAGCTGTTAGAGAACAGTTTTGCATTAGCACATTTTGTCTCACGCGGAACTGCAACGTAATAACATAATGTGAGGCTGAGCATAACATGATAGGAGATTGAGCAGTAACAATTTGTGGACAAAAGTCACAATGACTCAATGATGCCTGGTACTCAGTCTGTCAATACCAGTAATTAGTACTAGGAACTCCTCCAACACAGTCACTGGGATAGTTTAGAATCACGCGTCCCCATGTTTATGGCGTGACTGTGGTCGGATACGGAGCTAGTGGTGGGAGTGAGAAAGCCTGAGCATACGAGTAAGTCTTTCCCGTGGGTACACCAGCCTGTGTGACACACCACCGCCCGGGAGATGTGTGTGTGTACAGGAACATTACGTAAACTATTACTACTAAATTCATAATTTCCCTACTGGATGATGATATAGTTGAACAATACAATAAATAACAAGACTTCCATTCCTGTTTCTTTTACCACAAACTGGTGGAAAAAAATATGAAGCATGAATTTGAAGGAAAGTTTAACCCTGTCTCTCAATACAAGAACAAACCTAAATACCCTTTTTGTGCAAGTAAAACTCGTTATACAGTGAGTATTCAGCGCACGCCTCCTGTTCCAGGAGTCATTGGTTCGATTCCGGGGCACTCCTAGTTCACCCAATTGTACACAGGTACCGAAGTTTACAAGTTGGGGAAGTAAAGGTGGTCGAGTGTAGCAACGGCCATGCTGCCTTCTTGTGTACCAAAGGATTAGTATACAGTGTGCTGTATTCACACTGTCCCAAACGGGCAGTCAGGCCTTGGGGCCCACTTTCACTTTTCACTACTTCCTCCTGGCTAAAATTATAACAATTCCTCGACCAAACGGCACAAATAAGGACGATCTGGATGGACCCCGCTAGGTTCATGTATGAGCTTGTTTTATCATTGTCTCCTAACTTCTTTGTTTTACAAAATGATTTTCTCCAATACTTAACAAGGGCGTTGTTTACCTTCTTTTTTCATTTGGTTTTCTCTTATGTTTCTAACTGAAAGTATTATTCAATTCTTCTTCTTCTTTTAACTCTGAGGCATTGCATGGCTTCATTCTCGTCTCCCCTTATCTTCCTTACACAGAAAAGATTAACTCCTGGTTACTTGAAGTCATACAACAGTATATGATGATAATGACGAAAATATCCATAAAAGTCCGCCTTTCCAAATTTCATTCGCATAACACGAACATAACAGTCCTGCCTATCGCTATACCAGCTCGTCTCCACCCGTCGCCATGCAGATTTGCTAAATGTCACTTGATTCTTCCATCACACACACACACGCTAAAAATAAAACGTTGACTTACTGCTAATACAAAATCAACCGGATATTACATTGGACAATCTAGATCAGCGGTCAATTACCTCTCCCGGACGTTACGTCACACATAACAACATACTGTATCTCACAATGATAATAACACTTGATGCAAGATAATAATAAACGATTATATTATTTCTCAACAACATAACTCCTTTACGTGATTGATAAATTGGATACATGATTACATGTAATTAATTACATTAATTATACGTGATATCATAGACAGCAATTATTTTTTTCCATTCACAAGGTCGTGGTATCATAGAACAGGATGAAGGGAAGGACCTCTATCATATGTGGTGTCCTGCCTAGAAGGAGAGTTGGCAATGAATGGTTGTCAAGGACAGTCGGTGTCAACGACCGTCTTGACAGATCTTGCGAGTCAATATCAGTTCCATTGATTGACAAATGGGACAACTTCTACTGCAGAAGGGACCTTCATGCTAGTGATGGGGTACAGTTATCTAGGGCAACTCCGGCTGGTTCTCTCCAGAGGGCAGCTCAAAAGATGTCGAAGTCTTTAAACTGCTAGGGGAACATGTGAGCACGGGGGTGGAGGAGACTGCAGTGGGAGCGGGTAAACAAAGCGAAAGGTTACAGAGAAATAGTGCAAGGAATGATGACAAAGCTATATTAGGCAGGGAGTTAAAACCTAATGCGACAAAGAGAGAACTCAGATCACGACTAACTTAAATGCCTACTATGCAAACAGTAAAGTTGTGAGAACTAAAATGGATGAAATCGGAGCATTCGTATGTACCGAAAAAAAATATATAATAGAATTCACCGAAACATGGATAAACTTAGACTCAGGTGAATTACCTGGTTTTAAAGTAGATACATTTAGATTTAGGCGCGAGATATGTAAACACTGGTTTGGAAATAGAATAGTGGATGAGTTGAATAAATTACCAAACATCATCGTCAACTCGAATACGCAGGATAGCTTCAAACATAAGTTGGATGGATATATGAGAGATAGGGGTTGGGTGTAAATGGGACTGTCCAACATGGGCCAAAAGGCCCGCTGCAGTTTCCTCCATTCTTATGTTCTTATGTTTCATACTGATAGGCAGATTAGGAAAGGAGGTGGGCTAAAAATCTATGACAGGGGTAATCTGAAGTGTGAAATAAATAAGGAAACAAAAACTGAATTGACTACAGAAACAATTTGGATGGAATTAACCGATGGTAGGGAAAAATTAATCATAGGAGTAATCTATAGACCTCCTAATCTTGATAGAGTTTACGAGCAACTTATTTGGGATGAAATGTGCAGGACATCCAGATATAGTAAATTCAGTATTGTAGGCGACTTTAACTTTAGTGGAATAGATTGGATCGGCCTCACAAGAAACTCAGAATTAGAGGATTTTCTTGAAACAGTTCAGGACTGTTTCCTAAGTCAACATATTAGTAGAATCATTTTCATCGAATCCATGACCATTTTGTTCCAATATCTTTTAGTGTTGATTTGTGTACCAGGGACTGTTCAAATAAGATTTAGCTCCTATGCATGCTGTACCTCTGAAAAATGTCGGCTAACCCCGCGGGAGCGCAAATTCCGAAATTTAAACATGACATAGGAATAAAGATTGGAATTTATAAGAAATTAAAGGGAGGGGAGGAGCATCTCAGAAATAGGTATAATGAACTATCTAGGAATGTTAAGAAAAATGTAAGGAAGGCAAAGAGGGACTACAAAATCAGGATAGCAAGAGAATTCAAAGCGAAAGTGGGGCCTTTAAAGTCAGAGAGGGGAAATGATCGAAGATAGTGAGAAAACAAGCAGAGCATAAAACAGCTGCTTCTTATCAGTTTTCACAGAAGAAATTCACGAGGAAATGCCAGAGGTGGAACTGATATTTAGAGGAAATGAAGAAGATAAATTAAAGAATATCACTATTAGAAAAGAGGATGTTCTTAAGAAGATAAATAAATTAGAGAAGATAAAGTCCCCAGGGCCGAATGATAATTTTCCTCGAATTTTGAAAGAGTGTAAGGAACACATTAGCGGACCCCTCGTAAATTTATTTACACAATCATTAGACACGGGAGTTGTGCCATACTTGTGGAAACGGCAAATGTTGCACCCTTATTCAAAAAGAGTGACAGAGCATCAGTGTCAAATTACCGACCGATTAGTTTGACGTCAGTAGTGGGAAATTTTTAGAATTAATTATAGCAAATAGTATCCAATCGCATTTAGAGAAAAACACATTAATCTACGACTCTCAACATGGATTCGCAAAGGGAAAATTTTGTCTAACAAATCTGCTGACGTTTTTTACGAAAGTCTTCGAGTTAGTAGATAATGACGAAAATTACGATGTTATTTACTAAGACTTTAGCAAAGCGTTTGACACAGCACTGCATCAGAGGCTTCTGAGAAAAGCTAAGGCTCATGGTATCGAGGGGAAAGTTTTAAATTGGATAAAATCATGGCTCACCGATACGACACAGAGGGTCAGCATAGATGGTGTTAAATCTGAGTGGGGCTGTGTAACCAGTGGGGTTGCTCAGGGGTCAGTACTGGGCCCACTTTTGTTCATAATCTACATAAACGATCTAGATAAGGGGATGAGCAGTGACATAAGCAAGTTTGCGGATGGCACCAAAATAGGGCAGCAGATTAATTCAGTGCAGGATGCGAATACACAACAGGAGGATTTAAATAAACTGCAGGAGTGGTCAGAACAATGGCAAATTAAATTTAACACCAGCAAGTGCAGTGTACTTAATATTGAAAGAACAAATACTGGCAATGTACAGTCACCCAAAATAGTCCTGTAGCGAACCACGAACCCCGAGATTCAGACTAGTGAACCCGAAGCAGTAGACACTGATACATTATTCTGTCCATAAATGCTTCGGATTCAAGAGTCTGAATCTCGGGGTTGATGGTTCGCGACAGGACTTTTTTGGTTGACTGTACATGTAAGCACGGACCAACTGCCTAGAAAACAGTGCGTTAATGTTCTAAATAAGACAAACAGAGTATTAGGTTTTATATCTAGAAGTGGAAGTAATAAGAGTGCGGAGGTCATATTGCAACTATATCTTGCGTTAGTCAGGCCGCACCTCGATTATGCTGTTCAGTTCTGGTGCCCATATTTTAGAATGGATATCAATTCACTGGAGTCGGTGCAGCGAAGAATGACGAAAATGATTCGGGGACTTAGAAACCTTCCATATCAAGATAGATTAAAGAAACTAAACTTGCATTCCCTAGAAAGACGAAGAGTGCTGGGAGATATGATAGAAGTATTTAAGTGGGTGAAAGGAATCAATAATTGAGATATAGATAAAATTCTTATAATATCTGAGCAGGATAGTACTCGTGGCAACGGATTTAAATTGGATAAGTTTAGGTTTAGGAGGGCGATAGGAAGGAACTGGTTCACAAATAGGGTGGTAGACAAGTGGAACAAGCTTAGCAACTTTGTAGTAAGTGCTGGAACGCTGGAAAGTTTTAAAAGGAGGCTAGATAGATTCATGGACATGCACAGGCCAACCGGCCTATTGCAGGCACCTTATTTTCTTATGTTCTTATGTTAACACCACCACCATCACCAACAGCAACACATTACTATCATCACCAACACCACCACCAAAAACACCACCACTAACAACACCGCCACCATCATCACCAACACCACCACCAACAACAACACTAACAACACCACCACTAACAACACCGCCACCATCATTACCAACAACAACACCATCACCACTAACACATTACTATCATCACCGCCACCACCACAAACACCACCACTAACAACACCGCCACCATCATCACCAACACCATCACTATCACCAACAACAACACTAACACCACCGCCACCACCATCACCAAGAACACCAAAACTAACAACATCACCACTAGCCACTATTAATTCCACCACCAACATCACCAGCACCACCAATATCACCAACAACACCACTACTAACCACCACCATCATCACCAACACCACCACTAACCACAACCATCATCACCAACAACAGCAACAGCACTATCATCACCAACACTACCACCATCAACTCCAACACCACTAACCACCACTAACACCATCACCAACACTACTACCATCATCTCCAACACCACCACCATCATCACCAACAACAACACCACCATCACTAATACCATCATCTCCAACACCACCAACAATAACACCAACACCACCCCCATCATCACCAGCACTACTACCATCATCTTCAACACCACCACCAACAACAACATTACTAACCATCACTAACACCACCACCACCATCATCACCAACACCACCAACAACAACACCAACACCACCACCATCATCACCAACACTACTACCATCATCTCCAACACCACCACCATCATCTCCAACACCACCACCATCATCACCAACACCACCACCATCATCACCAACACCACCAACATCAACACCACTAACCACCACTAACACCACCAACAACAACACCACCACCATTATCACCAGTACTACTACAATCATCTCCAACACCACCAACACCACCCCCATCATCTCCAACACCACCATCATGAACACCACCAACAACAACACCACTAACACCACCACCATTATCACCAGCACTACTACAATCATCTCCAACACCACCACCATTATCACCAGCGCTACTACAATCATCTCCAACACCACCAACAATAACACCAACACCACCCCCATCATCACCAGCACTACTACCATCATCTCCAACACCACCACCATCATCACCAACACCACCAACAACAACAACACCACTAACACCACCACCATTATCACCAGCACTACTACAATCATCTCCAACACCACCAACAATAACACCACCCCATCATCACCAGCACTACTACCATCATCTCCAACACCACCACCATCATCACCAACAACAACACCACCACCACCATCATCACCAACATCCGTGGGAACGTGGCCAACACCCCCTCCTCCCCCCTACAGGCGTCACCCATATCGTCACGTGACCCCGATGAGGCACGGCAGATCGACGAGCCACGAGGGGTCAGGTCAAAAATTACGGTCACTTACTTAAGGTCAACTAAGTGGCGGGTCAAGGGAGGTGAAACTCGCTCCCTCGCTGGTTGATACAAACGACACCAGGTGACGTAAAACATGTTAATTGCTATGGTATTCATTGTTTTATATTATGTAGTGAGTTAAAAACAAAACAAAACGCTGAGTTATATTGCCTAAGATATGTTTATTTTGTAAAGGACCAAAGAAACGTTCAGTAATATTATCTGAGCAATACCGTAATTATTAATGGTTGTGTCACCTGAAGATTGGTCCAGCTTATTTCACCTGATAATTACTGTAACCATCAGAATGCTACCTGGGTAGATATTTTTCATTTGCAGGTGAAATAAGTTTAGGTGTCGAAATTTCAGGTGATTTCAAATATCTAGCAATTTGTTTGAGATCAACTGAGGGAACAACAACAACAACATGATGACGGTCGAATCTGACTAAAAACAGGGTTTGCTTTTTGTAACTGGGTCAAGTGACCATATGTGCTGGCCAGATAAGCGTCAGGATTTAAGAATAAGTCTTGCTTCACCAATCACTAAAATCACTGTCGGTTCTCAGACCGCACTGGGTCAACAGCCCGTGATGTCACCTCCCGAGCATCCCAAAAGTGACCTCAGCCTTGACAGTAGTGCAGCATTATTATGTAAATTCTAAGCTAGCTAAGAAAAACTATAGTAGTAAACAGTAATGCAATAATAAGCCAGGTTGAAGGACCCTTGGGTTAAAATTTTCTGCTGACACACACACACACATCTTTGGAAAATCCTGTGCTGTTTTCCAATCAGCACTCGCCGCCTCACCAGTCACTCGAACATTATGCAGCTTATTTCGCACCTTGAATCGGTTAAACCACCCATTGCTAGCATTGAATGTCACAGTATCATCAGGGTGATCTTTCTTTAGGTCGTTGAAAAGACTTAGGGCTTTCTCCTGAATCATACTGAGACACAGAGGCTTACGTTTTTGTGTGCAGTCCTCGATCCACAGCGCAAGATATTTTTCCATTTCTTCCAGAACCTTCCCTCTTCTTTTAGTTATAATCGTAGATTGCATTGGCACTGCAGATTTCACATGTTCCTTGATCTTTTCTTTGCCCTTATCAATTGTATTAACAGTTGACCGACTCAGGTTAAATTTGCGGGCAACATTGGTCAACTTTTCACCACTTTCAAGCAGTTTTATTATGTCCATTTTTACCTCTAGTGAGATTGCTTGACGTTTCGTAGCACTCCCACTGGCTTCACCACTCTTACGCTTTACACCAGTCATTGCACACAGAGTAAAGTGTACAAAATAGGGCAGAAATTCACAGGAGAAGTATGCACAATGACCACACGTGTTGTTTTGGTGCGTCTAGCGTGTCGTCTGCATGGTCAGTGATAGTGGCGGCGCGGTGCGGCTGGCTCGCCCGCCAAATTTAAAAATTGCTCGCCCTTTTAAGACAATATTTTTGCAATTAAAGACTTCAGAAACGATGTACGTATCGGCCGTTTGTACGTAATTCGGATGTACGTAATTCGGGGACGAACTATTAAAAAAAAATTTTTTTACCTTTATTCAAGTTTTATAATCCATCAACATTTTCAATTGGCATTTAATTTGTAAAACTCCACTATAAAAATAATCCATGTAAAATTGTAAATGTATATGTACTAATATGGAAAAAATAAAGGATTTTCAGTATTATATGCATATTATTTGGAATGCACTTTTTGAGGCAGACATTCTTGGAAAGGAGGGGGGAATGACATTCTGACATATGGTGAAAGGGGTGCATGGGGGCAAACAAGGTTGAGAACCACTGGACTAGACTAATCCCGGGCATTAGGAGCCTTGAGTACAGAGACAGGTTAAAGCATCTTAATTTGCACTTCCTCGAGAGACTTAGAGTGAGGCGCGATATGATAGAGGTGTATAAATGGAAGTCAGGGCTGAACAAAGGGGACATTACAACTATCCAACCAGGAGCGAACTCGTAACAATGGTTTTAATTTAGATTTAGGCGCGAAATAGGTAAACATTGGTTTGGAAATAGAGTAATGGACGAGTGGAACAAGTTACCAAATATCATCATTAACTCGAATACGCTGGATAGCTTCAAACATAGGTTGGATGGATATATGAGCAATAAGGGCTAGGTGTAAATGGGACTGCCCAGTATGGGCCAATGGGCCCGCTGCAGTTTCTTCCATTCTTATGTTCTTATGTTCTTAAAGCTGACCCTCAGTTGTTCCCAGACAGACATCCTAGCATGGGGATGATGGTAGGTTCCCATGGGCGGTTATCTCTTTGTGTTTTGGGATCTTATTCTTGGGTATGAAGGTTAACTTGGCCACAACTATCAGTTGTTACTATTTAGTTTTGATTTCACTGGCCTAAGCACTGTTCGATGCTGTCCAACACTGTTTCTAATCGTTTCCGAAACAAAATTGTCAATTTTGGCGGGATTTTGCTGATATCCCGGTGGGGAGGAAGGGTTGAGGGAAGGGAGTTAGGGTATGGGCCAATAGCCTGGCCCATGCAGCTTCACCCGATTAGGTCTTGATCCTTTGGTGTGTGTGTGTGTGTGTTGAAATCGATTGAATGCGTTATAACAGCTCCAATTACGAAGAAAATTTAACGTACAAACCATTTAAAATCTGGCTTTAATCTTTGGCCGTTCAAGCGTTTGAACGTATATATTTGTTATTCTAATTAGTGTTAAGAGAATTGCTTGTAATTACGGTGCAGTTTCAGTATAATTTCGCCAACATTTTCAGCCTCTCTAAGTGTTTTTGCTTAACGGAGGAGGCAGCAGCAGTTAGATACTCGTACGTTCTCACATCTCCACTTACGGTTGAAACCTGACGTAAGACTCTCTGAGCATCCCGACACTGGAAAGTTAATGAAGGAAACCACTTTGACAGGCACGAAAGAGTTGTTGTTTTAGGTAATTGTTATTTCCTCTGACTAATTGTTACTCCTACCACTTTTGTCTGACCCAATTAATGCAGTCTTCAGGGTTTTTTCGGAGGAGGGGGGGGGTGATTATTGTTGCATGCGCTTTCCCTTTGAGCTAATTATATTTTCTACCACTTACCTTTGAGGTAATTACACCGACTACCACTTCCTCTCAACAAGTAAATGTTAATGGCACTTCCGAATAGCTAATTATTTCTACTGTCTCATCTGAACTAATTATTCTACTGTGGTAATATTTTCTCCTGAACTTATTTATTGCTGCTGCCACTTTCCTCTGAGCTAATTATTGCTCTTACCACTTCTATCGTAGTTAATTATTGCTGCTGCCGCTTCCCCCTACCAAATAATCTAATATACTATAGGAATAGCCGTGTGTGTGTCTGTCTGTCTGTCTTTCTGTTCTGGGCAGCTGAAACGGCACTATCGTTTTTCATCAAACTTGGTGGAAAAATCACAAAAAATCGTACAGTGGATCAAACCTGGTCCCATGTCGATGGTTTCTTTAGGAAGGCATTAATTAACCATTTTATTTACGATGGAAAACGATGCAAGTCTACGGATTTGGCGCACCCTCAAGTCTATGGACTTGGCGCACCCTCATTCGCTGTACGCTAGCCAAGCACGAGCGTTAAAAACTTTCACCAGGCACGAAGGGCCCACGATCACTTGTTACTACTGGGAGAAGAGAGGAAAGGGGCAGAAGGAAGAATGAAAAAAGGAAGAGGAGGAAGATTGAATAGAGCAAGGAAGCAGGGAAGAAAGATTAAGGGAAATAGAGAAAGGTGAAAGAAAACTATAGAAAGGAGGAGGAAGCAAAAATTATAAGGAGGAGAGGGAAGAAGATAAAGAGGAGGGGGAAGAAAGGAGAGAGGAGGAAGGATGAAAAGAGAAGAAAGGAAGGAGGAGCAGGAAGGATGAAATAGGAAGGTGGAAGAAAGAAGAGGAGGAAAAAGCAAGAAAAAGAGTGGAAGGAGGAGAAAGTAAGAAGTTAAGGAGGATGAGGAAGGAGGAGAAAGAACGAAGATAACGAGGAAGAGGAAAAAAGATAGAAAGCACTGTTTTCTAGGCCATAGGTCCAGGCTTACAAGTACCCCTAAGTCTTTCACAAGTCGACTTCTCTAGGTTGATGTTGTTAAGGCTGTATACATTGACAGTATTTGTTCTTCCGATATTAAGTACGCTGCACTTGCTGGTGTTGAATTTCATTTGCCATTTTCTGACCACTCCTGCAGTTTATTTAAATACTCCTGTAGTGCATTTGTATCCTGCCTTGAATTAATCTGCCGCCCTATTTTGGTGTCATCCGCAAACTTGCTTATGTCACTGCAGATCCCAGTATCTAGAATTCTAGATCGTTTATGTGGAGTATGAACAAGAGTGGGCCCAGCACTGACCCCTGGGGAACCCCACTAGTTACACAGCCCCACTCAGATTTAATACCATCTACGCTAACCCTCTGTATTCTATCGGTGAGCCATGATTTTATCCAATTTAAAACTTTCCCCTCGATACCATGAGTCTTAACTTTTCTCAGAAGCCTCTGATGCGGTACTCTGTCAAACGCTTTGCTAAAGTCTAAGTAAATAACATCGTAATTTTCGTCATTATCTACTACCTCGAAGACTTTCCTAAAAATGTCAGCAGATTTGTTAGACAAGATTTCCCCTTTGCAAACCCATGTTCAGAGTCGTAGATTAATTTGCTTTTCTCTAAATGCGATCGGATGCTATTTGCTATAATTGATTCAAGAAATTTCCCCACTACTGACGTCAAAGTAATCGGCCGGTAATTTGACGCTAATGCTCTGTCTCCCTTTTTGAATATGGGT
This sequence comes from Homarus gammarus, assembly GCA_958450375.1. Taxonomy (NCBI): domain Eukaryota; kingdom Metazoa; phylum Arthropoda; class Malacostraca; order Decapoda; family Nephropidae; genus Homarus; species Homarus gammarus. Next base: position 2,829,989 of record CAUDMG010001597.1, on the reverse strand, counting down.
ACTACATTGACCTGTTTCCATAAGTCCGGCACAACCCCCGTATCTATTGATTTTGTAAATAAATTTACGGGGGTCCGCTAATCTGTTCCTTACATTCATAACTTAAGGCAAAATTTCATCCGGCCCTGGGGATTTTGTCTTCTTTGATTTATTTATCCTCTTAATTTCATCCTCTTTTCAGATAGTGATATTCTTTAATTTCTCTTGATAATTTCCCCTAAATATCAGTTCCATCCTCTGAAATTTCCTCGTGAATTTCTTCTGTGAAAACTGATAAGAAGTAGCTGTTTAATGTTTTGCTTATTTTCTCACTATCATCGATCACTTCTCTCTTTTACTTTAAAGGCTCCACTTTGCCCTTGACCTTTGTCCTATATACCTGGAAAAATCCCTTGGGATTCCCCTTGGATTCTCTTGCTATCCTGATTTCGTAGTTCTTCTTTGCCTTCCTTACATTTTTCCTAACATTCTTAGATAGTTCATTGTACCTATTTCTGAGCTGCTCCTCCCCTCCCATTAATTTCTTATAAATTCCATTCTTTATTCCTATGTCATGTTTAAGTTTTCTGGTCATCCACCTTGGCTCATTCTTATTTGACCTAATTTTTCTGTATGGTTTATTTTGTTCTTGTGCTTTACGTAGTATACGAGTGAATATATTATAGTCATGATCAATTGTTGTCACCTCTGACCTCACCCGTTCCTACTGGGGACTGACCTGACTGTTCCCAGGCAACCTCACCTAGGTACCTTCTTAACCCCTGACGATCCACGAATCGAAAGTTTGGGACTCTGACCATATTGTCATTGTTTTTCGTTTCCCAATTTAGGGTGAACCTTATTTCTCTGTGATCACTGTTTCCTAGTTCTTCCCTTATTGTGATACCTTTGATAATATTTTCTTTATTTGTTAATACTATGCTAGCTGTGAGTAGCGTGAAGGAAAAAAGAAGACAGGAGAGAAGAAAAAAAATAAAAAAAATAAAAAGGGGGGGGGGGAGAAGAAGGTATAAAATTGACAACAACAGCAACAACAACAAACACCAAACCGCTACAATAACAACACCAACAATAAACAACAGCAACAGAAGATGATTACATACAGTACAGTACCATTCTTATGCCATTGTTTGTGTCAGCATCGTGGTATAGGTAGCTGAGGTACAGTACACCCCTCCGCCAGCCAGGAAGAAGGTGAGCAACTTTAATTAGTACCTGAGAGCTAAGTCAAATCTTTGTTCCGCCTCGCGTCTATATTCAATGAGCTTTGTTGGGTCTGAGTATTGAGCGTGTGTTTGTTGTTTGCGTGTGTTATGGCGTGTGTTTGTTGTTTGCGTGTGTTATGGCGTGTGTTTGTTGTTTGCCGGCGTTATGGCGTGTGTTTGTTGTTTGCGTGTGTTATGGCGTGTGTTTGTTGTTTGCGTGTGTTTGTTGTTGCGTGTGTTATGGCGTGTGTTTGTTGTTTGCGTGTGTTATGGCGTGTTTTTGTTGTTTGCGTGTGTTATGGCGTGTGTTTGTTGTTTGCGTGTGTTATGGCGTGTGTGTGTGTATTCTTAGAGAGTATTTGTGTGTAGTTTTTGATGTGTGTGTGTGTGTGTCTGTCTGTCTGTCTGTCTGTCTGTGTGTGTGCGTTTAGTAGCTAGAAAAGGGGAGCCTGTGATGTATAAGAGAGCTTGTAGACCAATACTGTAGAACAGTTCTGTGTTCGGTAAATTAAAGGAAAAGTTGTCTTAGTTTATGAAGAAAAAAAATTCTAAGTAAGACCAGACGCCATAATACCTACATGCCTTCAGGGGAAAACAACTGGTGTAAGAACCTTTAAGAATCTAACCCCACATTTATAACGTCCAAGAGGAGATATGAAAAAAGTTGTGCCAAATATATTGTCTTATGTTTAATTACGAATCTTAGGAACAATTTCTCGACACTGAGGTCCTGGTGTGTGAGTGTTGATAACCGTGTAATGCCAAAAAAAATAGTTAATGTATTCAGTGTGAATATAAAATGCCCAGAACCTTGATGAATGTAGAAAATTTCTACTAAACACAACACTGAGGTATTGTGAGTGATTGTAAATGTGTCTTAATGATGAGACTTTGTGAGGTATGAACAGGTGATCTGGCGGTATGTCAGTTAAGACAACGTTTACCTGATGTAGATGTTTCAGTGGAGAATATAAGAAAGGTTTTGACGTGTATTAGGTTAAGTGGAAGATTTGAACTATTCAGGTTACTACACTGACTGAACAAGAGAAAATATAAAGTGTCCGTTTTACTGACATAGAGAAACATGAACCACTTTATGTTCACGAGGGACCAACACCTGGCGTCGTGGTCCTCACGTATTGTAAAAAAATGGTGACTTATCCAGGTTTTCAGCTATTTTATTTTTTAGATATTTTGGATATTATCGGTGTATTTTCGCCTTTTCACACACACACACACACACACACACACACACATACACACACATATATATATTGGTTTCCCATTCAGACAGTAATAATGAAGTAATTATGACATGAATATATAAAAATAATAGAAGAAGCAATAATTAGCTGTGCACCTGAGTGTAACATTAACCAGGTAAAACACACGCCACTGGTCGTGTCGTCTTGTTTACAACACGTAACTTCCGCTCTTCCGCTTCCTCGTGTGGCATTTAGGTCAAGAAAAAATTCACACGATTTAGTATCGACGGACGCGGAACCAGCCGTTCACTCTCCTTCCCCCGGAGGCTTGAAGTCCTATTACTCGAAAGTTCTTGGTGCAGGATTGAAATGGCACATGGGGGGAGGAAGGTGAGACCCCGCCTGAGGCACTCTTGTCCCAGACGAAGGTTTATTTCTTCTTTTATTCCTTTCATAATCGAGATGTTCTTAGGAGAACTGATTTGTCATTTTACCATGGCCAGTATAAAGCTGTTACCCTAGTAATAGCTAGTAGTCAGGTACTGGTCAGGTCTCAATATGCCAAAACCTTACCTGAGGGTCTTCACCTGTACATGGTGTCCGTTGTGCCAGTTGCCGGTTAAAAAGAGACTCGATCTTCCTAATCGGGCACCGTGTTAATATAGAGATCATCAGTGATGTTTTGATTAAACTAAAATCCTCCTAGATGTTTTTTCTTTTGTTAATAATTTGGGGTAAATTCTGCGAGACGGACACATCGCCAGGTGATCCGGACCAGTGTAAGTGCTTCAGGTTTTGGTCTTGGATTATCCGAAGATGTCTTTGACCTGGGTGCTACCAGTTGACACCCTACTGGAATGGTCAGGTCATCTTGAGTGAAGACCTTTCACTTTAGGGTCTGTTTGGGACTCGCTGCTACGACGTTGGTCAATTTGGTCAGAGACCCATGACGAGTGAAATCTGTTATGACTGGGTCCCACTCCTACTGGTATGGTTAGGTTAGGTTGAAAACTATTAGGACTGGGACCCAATTGAACAGACACCTTGCTACTGACCATCACTGTAAGCCTATGTCACCAGATATGTCCTCCCTCTCGCCTCTTCCCTCCCTAAGATTTTTTTTCTTCATGGACACAGCTGTGGTAAATTAGGACATGGGTGTGGACCAGAGTTAGAACATGGGTGTGGACCAGAGTTAGAACATGGGTGTGGACCAGAGTTAGAACATGGGTGTGGACCAGAGTTAGAACATGGGTGTGGACCAGAGTTAGAACATGGGTGTGGACCAGAGTTAGGACATGGGTGTGGACCAGAGTTAGAACATGGGTGTGGACCAGAGTTAGAACATGGGTGTGGACCAGAGTTAGAACATGGGTGTGGACCAGAGTTAGGACATGGGTGTGGACCAGAGTTAGAACATGGGTGTGGACCAGAGTTAGAACATGGGTGTGGACCAGAGTTAGAACATGGGGGTGGACCAGAGTTAGAACATGGGTGTGGACCAGAGTTAGAACATGGGGGTGAACCAGAATTAGAACATGGGGGGTGAACCAGAATTTCCATTAAAATATCACGGGTTTGGTTAAGTTGAGTTTGGATAGATTATGTATGTAACGTAAGCCTAGATTAGGTTAGGTTGAGTGTAGTTTAGTTACGTTAGATAAGGTTTAGGTAGGATAAGTTAGGGTTAAATAGGTTAAGCCAAGATAGGGATAGGAATTGTTCGGTTTACGTTAGGTGAAGTGCCATTTAGGATATGTTTAGTAAGGTAAGTTAAGGTTCGCGAAGGTTAGTTTGTTAGGTTAGGTTAGGTTCGGTTAGAAAAGTCTTGGTCAGGTTAAGTTAGATTGGGGTAGGTTCGGTTAGGTTGGTTAGGCTTGGTTAGTTTAGGTTAAGTTAGATTAGGGAAGGTTAGGTTATATTGGTTACGTTTGGTTAGTTTAGGTTAGGTTAGAATGCGTTACGTTGGGTTAATTTTGGTTAGGTTGTGACTCCTGATACGTGTCTGCAAAGTATCCACTACAATGTAAGTCGCCCAGTCGCCTTGGGTCACTTGAGAAAGCACTAATATCGGGCGAAGATGTGGCCTCTCCCCCCCCCCCCACCCTCTCCCACCCCCTTGCTGCTAGTGGCTCCTCCCTGCGGTCATAGTAATAATGTGAATCCGGTTTACGGTCGGCCAAAAGTTCCGGAACTTCAAGTTGCTCTTTGGTGGTTGTAATGTGTTCGGTGTTTCTTGGTTTAATATTTACTTCACACACTCATACTCTCTCTCTCCCTCTCTCTCTCTCAATTTCTGTTTCCTTCACTTCCTCCCCTCTACTCACTGTATCGTTTTATAAGAGTTGAAATTTTCGAAAATGTCAGTTTTCTTCCTTTCTGGTGTTATTTACATTTTCTATTGTTATTTACTTCCATTTCTCTTGTTATTTCTTTACCTGTCTCTTGTTATTTACTTTTCTTTCTGCTGTTGTTTTCTTCCCTTTCTGTTATTATTTACTTTACTTGTGTTTTTATTGTTTAATTTTTTTCCATCTCTATGTTTTCTATGTTTTTTTGCTTCCTTAATTTCTGTCTTTCTTCATATTCCTTCTTCCTTCATTTCATGATTTTCGACTTCCTCATTTTTGTACTTTTATATTCCATTATTTTGTATTTTCTTACTTCCCTTTTTCGCTTTCTCGCAATCTTTCTTCTTCTATTTGGCATTTCTTCACTGCTTCCTCTTTACGTTATCCTGTTAAATTTCTTTTATTATGATGTACAGTCCCGGACGAAAGTTCTTGATTCAGTCAAGGTGGAAGTGTAAAGTCCGCCGCACTGTCCAGCCATCAGCCCCACCACACAAACCTCGCAGTTCAACAACCGAGCTCTGATACTCCTAATTCTCAATAGGAGCTGAGAAAGGATGTCATTGTTTAGTTTAATAATTCTCCAATCAATTTTACATTATTTTACATAATAGGTTAAATCCTTATTAGCCAATCATGACAAAATGGAGCTTGTGTGTTTTGGTGGCTGGGGTTCACAACGATAATATCAGAATCCTCCAAGCCGTACTGTCCCTCAGATGGTAGTCAGTATATTAAGCATGAACGTGAGGGATAATATGGTTCATAAGAGAATGCTTTATCACTCTCCATGATAATGGCCTTATCCTAGGGTCTGCTGCATGTAACCTTGACTTGATCCCTAATATGGATGACAGGATGGGAGTATAGCTGACATATTAGCGACACAATTAATCTAGACGCTTGTCACAACAAGAAGTAGGTCACAACACCATTGATTGGGGTTGGATGAAAAATAAAGTAAAAGCAGCATGGCCGTATTTTAGTATTAGTTATACTCGTATAGGTAACCATAAATGTTGCCTTGCTAATGTTATATACACCCAAAATATTTGTAAATAATGACAATTAAAAAAGATAAAAACAATGATTTAAACAACATATTCTTTAGATTATAAAAAAAAATATGCATGACACATGTTGTCACGAAAATTATTCATTGAGTGGCCAGTCCAGCTGCCCTGGTTTTAAGTGACGACCTGTAGCTTGGCCGACATGTATGCCACAAGGTCTACCCCCTGTCTACCCACTGTCTGTTAATATGCACCATTAGGTCAAATTGTGTCAAACTTGATTGGGTAAATTTGTTCGTGAATTTATTAAGTAAAACAATAATATCTTTTCGATTGTTGAACTACATGGGTGTTTGTTTGTATGGTGGGACGGGAACGATGGCTGGACAGTGACAAGTGGAACCACTGCTTGATTATTTGTTGCTAGATCTTGAAAATTTTATCTAAACTTTAAAAGCTTGAAATATTTTTTAAAACACCTCTCATACATTAAAAAATTCTATACATTTTCCTCTTTTTCATATTTTTGTTTTGTTTTTATATTTAAGAATCATAGTTAACTTAAATATGACAATGTTCTTTTGACACTTAGTTTGCTAGGCCCATGATTCGACTTCATTTATTTTGAAAGCAAAATTAAATGTATTACTTTAGTTGCTGCAGTGTAGAAGCAACAATTAAAATTAATTACTTAGTAGGCTACACTAAACTATTACCACAGTACAGCAGGTCTACTTGTTTAGATATTAAGTAAAGTCTCTTCTTTGATATACTCAGAAGGTTAGTTTAGTCTCGTATCAAATCTCCCAAGAAACAGATTTCGTTTTCTTTTGTAATGAAGAATACCGAAAGTCTATTTTCATTGGATTATCTATTATTTTCGTGTATATTTGATATATTTTGTAGTTTTGTAGAAATGTACTGATTAAGATTAAAATAATTGTCATTTGGGTAAATATTTAGTAGTTGCCACCACCTAATTGACTTTTGAAAATGGGTTTTTATAGTATAAATCATCGTGTTAAATACAAATATGACCTCCATTGCCATCGGAAATATTAGTAGTTGAGATATTCAAAAAAAAGTGGAAGGTCAACCAATGTAAATAACCCCCCCCCCCCCCCAAAAAATCTAACCTAACCCCTAGTGTGTAAGAAACTTCCCTTAAGTAAGAGATACAGGAAGATAGAGTGATGTGACTTGAATGAGGAGGTGGTGTCTTCATCAGCGTCCGTCTCTTATCACAGTACCGAGCTTGGCGAGCTACACAGTACTGACACTCTGAATTACATCTTGGAGACTTTTCAGATGAAACAAGAACACCGTAAGCCCTATATATGACAACGGCTGCTGCTTCATTGTCCAAAATGCGCTGAATAATACGGAAGTCAGCCAATGTACATCCATCTCACACAGACGTCATCTTCCAACTGGTTGCGTATGCTGATTAGCGCACGCGTATTACGTCACATTAGCACTTACTCTGATTAGCGCGCATGACTATGACGTCATATCAGCACAAATATTATAAAATAAAAGTTAAAATAACTTGAAAACTAAAAATTTTCCACGGAAACGTTATGGAATAATTTTTTTAGTTTTTCTCTATCTCCCCAAATATGACTCAATATTCGGTTAGGTGATGGCAGCTACTAAATATTAACCGTATTTTATATAATTTTGTTATACCTCGAAAATTTATAGCGATCTCAAAAGAATCTGGTAAACATTGTTTTTCACGAGTGGCATCACTGACAACGACCCGCCGTCCAGTAAGGGCGGGGGCAGACTGCACCATCCACCAGGACTTTGTTCCTCTATTTTATTTTCTCGTTCTCTTTTTGTATCCAATTTTTTCTTTCTTTATGTTTTACCTCTTTATTTCTAATCTCTTTCAACAAATTAAATTCTCCAGGAAATTATTAATTCAACAACAGTATAATTTTAGTCAACAAACGGAGTATTACGTAATACAGTTATACTTATTTCAACTCGGGTATTATGAGCGATTGTAAGGCTAAGCTTTGCTAAGCTTAGCTGAGCTTAGCTTAGTTCAGCTCAGCTTAGTTCAGCTTAGCTTAGCTTAGCTAAATTTGCTGACATTTTTCGTCACAACACCACTGTACTATCCGTCCACCCGCTATGCGTGAGGTGATCGTGGCCAAGACGGAGATACAATGATAACAGTGATTGCGGTAAAACTAACAGTAATATTGATACTCATTGTACAGTAGTATGTCTCAGTTTGGGTGATAGAGCCTGACTAGAGCGCGGAACCCTTTTATTTACATTTTCATTTTACAGTGATTCCTTCTTTATCTTGTGTTAATGTATATAAAAACATATTTATCAAGTTGTAGCTGCGTGAACTGGTGAAACACATGAAGTGTAGTGTAGACTGTAATACTGGATAAATACTGGAGACATAATTTTACATTAACCGACCACACACACACACACCCCCTGAGATCCCTAGCCCGAGAATTGCTGTTCGACACCACAACCGCATCCAGCCCATACGTACACGAACTGATCGCTATAAGAACAGCCCAGTCCCACCATTGTAAAATTTATCAATAACTTGTAATAAACCAGTGTATTCACTCCCAGTAAATACTACTTCCTGCATTGTCACTATGTTGAAATGCCCTGTAGTCTGAGCTTTTCCCCATCTAGTTATAATATATCTTATTTATATCACTTATGTTATTTGTATATTATTTGTAATTCGAAACCCATTCCCCAATTATGTAACTGTATATTTTCAGCCTTCTGGCTGCCAAGCTCTTTCAATAAACCGTTAATTATTATTATTATTATTACACACACACACACACACACACACACACACACACACTTACTATATTTTTAAATAATTCCCACAATTTTTAAATTTCAATTTAATAAGGCGTGGGATCAATTTTTCTAATGGTATGTAATCATATTCAGTGAGCTGGAGCGACAGTGAAGGATAAAGACCCGATGAAAGGAGCAAATGGGTTATAAACTACAAAAGGCTGAGCGCCACTGATAATGTGAAGTATTGTCACCGATTGTGATGTTGAGGGAAAGGTTATGTTATTGCTGCCCGTAATGTTAAGGGGAATATTCTTTTGTCGTGGGTTATAATACTTAGGGGGAAATTATATTATATTTTTCATGTAATGTTTAGGATAAGAATAAATTTTAATTTTTCAATGTTCAATATATTTATGGAAGGTTTCTTTAGTCGATGGTTGAATTTTGAGAGAATATTTTTTTTTGCTTCTAGTTGTAATGTTTATTGAAGATTATAGTTGGTAGTTATAATGTTTATTGAAGATTATAGTGGGTGGTTGTAATGTTTATTGAAGATTATAGTTGGTAGTTATAATGTTTATTGAAGATTATAGTGGGTGGTTGTAATGTTTATTGAAGATTATAGTTGGTAGTTATAATGTTTATTGAAGATTATAGTGGGTGGTTGCAATGTTTATTGAAGATTATATATTGTAGTTATAATATTTATTGAAGATTATAGTGAGTGGTTGTAATGTTTATTGAAGATTATAGTTTGTACTTGTAATGTTTATTGAAGATTATAGTGAGTGGTTGTAATGTTTATTGAAGATTATAGTTGGTAGTTATAATGTTTATTGAAGATTATAGTGGGTGGTTGTAATGTTTATTGAAGATTATAGTTTGTACTTGTAATGTTTATTGAAGATTATAGTGAGTGGTTGTAATGTTCATTAAAGATTATAGTTTGTAGTTGTAATGTTTATTGAAGATTATAGTGAGTGGTTGTAATGTTTATTAAAGATTATAGTTTGTAGTTGTAATGTTTATTGAAGATTATAGTGAGTGGTTGTAATGTTTATTGAAGATTATAGTTAGTGGTTGTAATGATTTTTTAAAGATTATGTTTGGTAGCTGTAATGTTTGTTGAAGATATAGTTAGTAGTTGTAATGTTTATTGAAGATTATAGTTTGTAGTTGTAATGTCTATTGTAGGTTATAGTTGGTAGTTGTAATGTTTATTGAAGAATATAGTTAGTGGTTGTAATGTTTATTGAAGACTATAGTTGGTAGTTGTAATGTTTATTGAATTTATAGTTAGTAGTTGTAATGTTTATTGAAGATTATAGTTTGTAGTTGTAATGTCTATTGTAGGTTATAGTTGGTAGTTGTAATGTTTATTGAAGAATATAGTTAGTGGTTGTAATGTTTATTGTAGATTATAGTTGGTAGTTGTAATGTTTATTGAATTTATAGTTAGTGGTTGTAATGTTTATTGAAAATAATAGTTAGTAGTTGTAATGTTTATTGTAGATTATAGTTAGTGGTTGTAATGTTTATTGAAGATAATAGTTAGTAGTTGTAATGTTTATTGTAGATTATAGTTAGTGGTTGTAATGTTTATTGAAGCTAATAGTAGTTGTAATGTTTATTGTAGATTATAGTTAGTGGTTGTAATGTTTATTGTAGATTATAGTTAGTGTTTGTAATGTTAAAGAAAGATTCTATTTGGTGGTCTTATTGTTGAGGAAAGTTGTAGCTAGTGGTTGTTACATGTTAAGGTGCAAATCTATTGGCGCAGATTGAATGTTAATCGAACATTCTGTTGCCATTTGTTCAACATTTGAAAACATTTTATTATCTTTAGTTGAATGTTTAAAGAAGATAATGTTGACGCTGGGGACAACAACCCGCCGGGGACTACAGGCTGTCGGCGCGTGGTGCGCGTGCGTGTGTATTATGGGGTTCCATAACACATCTGAGTATGAAATAATAGTCATAATTGGGAAAAAATTTTATAAATCTTTATTTCTTGAAAAAAGCATTGAGCGTCTTTTTTTGTCTAGAGGCAAAAACAAAACAAAACAAAACCCGATGTTCTTTGTATTATTTTATACGACCCTAATATAGAAAGGCAGACTAAAATATATGATGAGAATATCTATTATCGTCATGAATAAAGATAACAAATTTAATAACTTAATTTGGCAATACTGATCATCAAGACTCCTGGTAATATAATGTTACAGATCAGGTTTATATTTCTAGCACTCAGAAGTCAATGTCATTTGGGTAGATTTATCTTTCTCTCTCTCTCTCTTTCGTGTCTGGGTAGGTTAGGTTACATTAAACCTTAAGCAATGAAGGGTGGAGGTACAAAGGTGTAATAAAGGTGTGGAAAGAAAGAGATAAAAGAAGAACTAAAGCTTAAAGTAAATACAGTATATCCACACTTGACTTGGTCATGTCCTCAGCATACACAGACATTCACACACACACACACACTCACACACACATTGTCTACAAAGTTAACAAACAGTGTAAGAAGATTACTTGCAGGCAATAATTGTACATCTGCACTGTCTATCCCCGCATTCACCGAATTAGCAATTAGCATATCATTGGTCTTTATGAAACCCTGAGCAGATGTTTCAGCAGCATGCAAATACTCAGTGAAAAATACTAGCTACTCCAGGGTAAACACAGACGTGCCAAGCCATGTACGATTATAATCAGTTGGTTAGTTTCATGATGATTGCATTAACTTTTGATTGCAACGACTGAATGGCTTGGTACGTCTGACTGATTGCCCTGTTTTGTTTTACATAAGCTTGAGTTATAACATTCATGAGCTCTCCTAATTTAACTGCATCATTTGCCGTTGCTGTGCCAAAATATTTGCTTGAGAGCAAACTGTCCTTCTCTTTTGTTGTCAGTTTTGATGCACTGCTCTGCAAGTGTTGACTTTCACTCCCTTATGGAAGAGTTGGAACACTTTTTGATGATGTCTCCTTGAACTCTCTACGCTCAATCATCCCAGTTATTAATGTTTCAAGCTTTATTCCTTACTAAAACTATATTTATTTAATCTAATGTCATTGCTACGTGTTCGCTCCTAATTTGTTAGTTTCATTACCCTGTTTATATCATTCTTATTCAACTCCATCTTCTATTTATACTCTGATCATAATTATCGCGCCTAATTTTTCCTCTCTTGAGACCCTGAGAGTTGTCAAAACCTTTTGATATAGAAGCAACACATGTGTGAAACTAAGAGCACCATGGGTGTATGTTGTCACCCTGCATGACTGTTTAATTTCCACATGAGTGGATCAATATGTGAAATGAAAGCCAGAATGAGTGACTGTGGAATGATACTTGAGGTATGAGTGGGGGCTTTCACGTTTATTGTCTGTCGTCAATAATGTGCTGTTAACCAAGCCTGCGGAAGACCCGGGGAGAGTGTTAGAATGTTGAAGTGCTGAAGTCTGCAGTAATGGAATAAAAAAGATTGTCGCTGGAGATTATGAAGGAATTACTGAAGTTGGGAACGATGAAGGAAGAAAAAAACTGAAGGTAGCAGCAGAGTAATGCAGAGAAGAACAGGATTAGGTCAATATTGGTTCTAAACCCAACAGTACAATAAGAAAGAGGATTACAATGCTTTTATGGAAACAATAGTACAGGAAGACAAATAAACTATCCATTATCTTTGTAGATTCCTCAAGCAAAATGAACCATAAGACCAAGTAAGTAACAAAGTGACAACAGTGGGATGACGAACTGTTATCTGTGACTGAAAAGTAAATATTCTACAAGTGAATATTTATATACGAAAACTCAACACTATTTCTCCAAGTTATCAAAATCAAAGTATTGTATATTACCGAGAGTTCATCCTTTTATGAACATACAGCTGAATGTTATAATTAATCGTCAAGCATAATGACATTAGCCCCACAGCAAAACTAGCTAAGATGCCTAGTAACTCGAATCACTTACGAGACGGAATCACAAAACAAAATGGATTATAGTACCTACCAGCTTACAGATTACTTCATAGTGTATAAATGGAAGTCAGGGCTAAACAAAGGGGACATAGTAAAGGTACTCAAACTATCCAACCAGGAGCGAACTCGTAACAATGGTTTTAAATTAGACAAATTTAGATTTAGGCGCGAAATAGGTAAACCTTGGTTTGGAAATTGAGTAGTGGATGATTGGAACAAGTTACCAAACATCATTATTAACTCGAATACGCTGGATAGCTTCAAAAATAGGTTGGATGGATATTTGAGCAATAAGGGTTGGGTGTAAATGGGACTGCCCAGTATGGGCCAATAGGCCCGCTGCAGTTTCCTCCATTCTTATATTCGTATACTGCACCGATCAACCGAGACATCGCAGGATACTGCCACATAAATTGTCGTACCCGACACGCTACGAGAGACGGTGCTTACTCTGTATCACAATATGCGTCAAGCAGGAAATCCCGGGTGTGACAAATGCCTTGCAGAAATGAGAAAAACTTACTATTGCGGTAATATGAGGAAAGATATTGAGTAGTACATTGCACAAGACAAAGGAACGACATTGCAACCCACTCCTATTCTAGAATACTCAGCACCATAATCCCGTTCGATACAGTTGCAATCGACTTATTACAACTGCCAAAAAGCCATCAAGGCTCCACCTACATACGTCTTGATCACTTCTCCAGATTCATTATTCTATAGTCCCACTACACCAAAGGTTCTTCTTTCTGAAAACAAATCAGAATTTCAGAATGAACTTCTAGCAACAATATGCTAACAGTATGTCATTCAACAAACCTTTACAACTGCTTATCACTCAGCGTCAAATTAATTGGTTGAAAAGACTAATCGTAAAATCCCAGAAATTCTCAGACAAACAGTGATTCCAATGCATGTAACACAGGAGGATTGGTTACCTCAAGTAGCAGCATCAATTAATGGGTAGATAAATAGCTTCACAGGTAAATAACCCTACTAGTACTACATCAGAAAGGGACTGATATATGTTTGCCCTAGACGTACTAACAGGAGCTTCACAATCTGTGTATAACATGGACGATTATGGAAAAAAATCAACGTCTTCACAGATGTCCTTGAAAAGGTGCGTAAACATTTAGCAACATCACGTGCTAAAATGATGCACAAGCAACACAAAGAGGCTGTAATGATTAGAGAGCCCCCCAAATTTCTTAAGTTTCGCCCAAAATTTTAGATCCCCTTCTAATAACCGCCAAAGAGCAGGGCAACAAATTTAAAATGTTCAAACCCAATACACAAATTACAGACGTAGTAAATGTAGACATATAAAAGGTAAACCATGATTTATTCTCCCCACTAATGTACACATTATATTTCTGCAAGCCGTAGACGCTCGATCATACCCAAGCTCTATCTAACAATTATCGTCGGAACTATGTTCCGCACGTAAATGTTAAAACATATTTGACTTATTCAGAATTGCGTGGATTGTTTTACTACTATTACTATGCAGTGTCAATGCATGTTTTTCTGCATTAAGGAACGATTTCAAACCAGGTGTATTAGTTGCACCAGCAAAATGCGTCCTGATCATGTAAGACGTCATCATGGCCAAGTACAACCTACATGGATTATTTTGCATACCGTGTAAAGATTACTGAAAAGTGTTATGAACTCGGAACACTAGATTCCCACATCACATAACGACAATGGTAAGAAGGTATGTGCTGAGTTATGTGAGAAACGGGGTCGTTTTAATTTTATGGGCTTACTCTCAAACAGACATTTTGGCACAGCAATAGCAGAGAATGTAGGTAAGTCGGGAGAGCACATGAATGTTATAACACAAGCTTTTGTAAAACAAAACAGGGCAATCAGTCAGACGTGCCAAGTCATTCAGTCGTTGCAATCAAAAGTTAATGCAATCATCATGAAACTAACCAACTGATTATAATCGTACATGGCTTGGCACGTCTGTGTTTACCCTGGAGTAGCTTGTATTTTTCACTGAGTATTTTCATGTTGCTGAAACATCTGCCCAAGCCTTAACAGCGACCAGTGATATGCTATTTGCTGATTTGGAGAATGCCGGGTTAGGTCGTGTAGATGTTCAATTATTGCCTGTAACTAATCTTGTTGGCGCTTTGCAGATAGCGAAGTGGGATCATCATTTAACTCCTATTTCCACGAGCATGAGTTAAAGCTTCACTCGAACATAATGTTATTTTAGTACATATTCCACTGCTTTCAACTCGTAAATCTAATGCTTCTAGTAGTTTCGGATGACTACTCCTTAGTGGCCATAACTAATCAGGAGGTGCTGTAAAGTCGTTTTATTTACACTTGCACAGATATCCAGCATATGCATAATTGCATATACATTTACACCTGCTGCAGAAGCAATTTGTGAATTAGCTTTCATTCAAACAGAGGCTACTTCATCTCTTCAGCATTGTTCACACACTCCTATCCTACTAAATCAGTGTTTCATGCAGATCTTAATAATGTTCAGTACCTTTACTTCCTTACACTTACCAGTGTCATATTGATGTGTCAAGATGGGGGTAAACATTTATTAGTTCAAGATTATTATACAGTAGCAGACTATTGTGAAATTAGTAGCCGTTCCCTGAAAACTTTGCCAACGAGTCAACACATTGCTTTCCATTTGAACTTTACTTCAGAACTTGTAAATATACCACCTATTGTCAAAGTAACATTCGGAAATCTCGACATACTTTCAGATAAATTAAAGTTTCTTTCCTATATAAATGAAACCTAATTTGCATAATTAAATAAAGCCCTTCCTTTCTACTTAGTCTCAGGGTTTGTCATTCTAGGCTTTGTGATAACAAATATTAATTGTGCTATCAGTTTTATTAATATTTTGTTACTACAGCACAAGAAAGTACAGTATCATTAAAGTTTACTGTTGTGCAACAGCACATTTTGGCACGTCTCACTGAGTCCCATCCTCCAGTTGCAGTTTCCTCAACTTAGTTAAAGCACACATTTATTATAACAATAATATGGTTAGGTATACATAGGGATCATATGCGGCGATAGGTTACACTGTATAAAGCTCAGCGGGTGGTGGCTGAGCTATTTATTAGCCTCTGTCAAATTTATGGACAATAACATAACTATTTAGATGTAGGTTAACTACATAATTATATTCATTATATAAATTGCATCACCCGAGTTAGTTAAGCAATGAGCAATTAAGCAAGAATAATCATATCCATGTCACGCATCATATAACATTGGGCTCATCATCTTGCACCTATTTTTTGCGAGATCATCATATTGTATTTCTAGCTGGCTTCGAGTCAGCTCAGATATCACTGGAGACGAGTACACGTGTCTCACCTAAGAGTTCTTACATATCCTCCTATGTCTCTCATAATCAGAGTATTTTCCATTGCCAGTTAATACGTCAACAAACAATACATTATGTCCATTTTATTTTGAAAATAAATGAAGAAAACAATGTAGTGCTTTTAAACGAGCATTAGTACTCTAATACATACTAATTTCATGTTACCTGTGTGAATCCTACAAGCAAAGTGAATAATAAGAAACTAAGGTAACAATATATGCTTCAGCTACACAAGGGATTTTCTACCTGTGCGTTATCGTACTCTGAAACCAATATTAATGGGATTGAAAAAAGAAAAAAAAATTGCTTCAGCTGGAATATCAGGCGGCCGTAGTAAGGTAGGTCGGGGACAGGTAGCAATAAGCCATCACTGCACCAAACTACAGGTATAAAATTACTACTTTTCTGTCATTTCTATTTGTCGAGGCACACCCTTTCGTTACTCTTTACTTCCGGGGTTGTTGTCGCTCTCTATACTTATTTCCTGTGAAGTATCTCCTCTACCCTGTTTTTTATGCAACATTGTTTTAATATCTTTCTCCCGCTGTGTAATGACCATAGGTAGCGAATCTCTCAGCCTACCAGGTAGAGACGATGTGGTGGTGGTTGTAGGGGGATTGGTGATGGTGGTAATTACCTGGGATTGGTGATGGTGGTAATTGCCGGGGATTGGTGATGGTGGTAATTGCCGGGAATTGGTGATGGTGGTAATTGCCGGGGGTGATTGTGGGAGTGGTGGTGATGGGGAAGGGAAGGGTGGTGGAGATGGTGTTCACTGCTGAGGGTTGTGATGGCGAGATTGTTCAGTGTCCTCAGCTGTATGTCCTGACAGCGAGTGAGTTTAGTAGGTCGTGGTGAAGGAGGGAGATGGAACTATGTTGTCAGGTGATGTAAAGTATGTACACTACTGTGACACTAATCATCGGCTCGTCAGAGCCAAACCATTTCATGTCTCCCCCAAAACGGCAAAGGCAACAAGCCTCCAGAAGAGGTTTTAACACAAAGCCTCTGGAGGATCCAGTGGTAGCTCGAACATGGGCTGATAAACAACCCGACAACGAACAACCCAAATCCCAGTGCCGAATGGGGTATTCTCGACACAGTCATGACAAAAACCTGCAGAGAGACCCTTGGCCAGATCGAAAGAATACACCAGGACTGGTTTGATGAAAATTACTCGATAATCAATGTATTTTTCGATGATAAACGTGTTGCTTTAACTGACTGGCAGAACATCCCTCTGTCTCAGACAACAAGAAAAAAGGGGTGACCCAAAGCGAACTTTGCAAACTGAAGAACGAATGGTTGAAAAATGAAGCATGTGAAACGCAAAAACTTTGCAGATCAACACAAGATGTGCGAATTTTTCAATTACACTAAAACATTTTGTGGGCCAATCACTCATGGTGCAACCCCCCTTCACTCACCCGACGGTAATTCCCCGATTAAAGATGAAGAAGGCATCCTTACGCACTGAAAAGAGCACTACCATGCACAGCACAACCGAAACACTGATGTGGATGTCCTGACTACACAGCAGGTCCCTCAGCATCCAAAGCTGACCCACCTCAGCTATCCTCCATCCCTGGATGAGGTAGCTACTATCATTAAACGGATGAAAAATAACAAAGCCACAGTGCCTGACGGAATCACAGCCGAGATGTATAAAGCAGGAGGACATCTGCTTACCAGCCGTCTCCACTTTCTTCTGGAGAATATATGGGAAAAGGAGGAAATCCCCCAAGCTCTTAAAGAGGCTTCCATCGTCAATGTTTATAAGAACAAGGGAGACCAGTCAGACTGTGGCAACTAGTGCTGGATATCTCTGCTCTCCTTAGCTGGCAGGATTATTGCCCGAGTCCTCCATAACAGACTTCTTCCTGAGGCAGAAAACTTCCTCCCAGAATCTCAATGTGGGTTTAGACCATTACGTGGCACCATTGACATGATCTTTGCTACCCGCCAAATACAGGAAAAGTGCAGAGAACAGCGTCTTGACTTGTACATGGTCTTCTTCGACCTTACCAAGACCTTCGACTTACTCAACAGGGAAGCCCCCTGGCGGACCCTCAGCCGTTTAGGCTGTCCACCAAAATTCATCTCCATTGTGAGGCAACTCCATGATGGCATGAACGGCAGTGTCCTGCACAGCGGCACCCAGTCTGAGTTCTTCCGCATCCAAACGGGGGTTAAACAAGGATCCGTATTGGCACCAACTCTCTTTTCCATTTCTTGGTTGTCTTCCTTACTCGTGCCAGTGCCAATTTAGCCGGAGGCGTGGACATTCAGTACCGGATGAAGGGACTTATCAACATAAGAGGATCCAGACTGGAACAAAGGTGTCGGCAGCTTCCATTACTGAACTTGAACATGCAGACGACCTCACCTTTATCGCTCAAACTGAATGCAACCTACAGGAGATCTTCAACACCTATGCAGATGCGTATGCACACTTAGGCCTTGAGGTGAATGCGCGTAAGACCCAGGTTCTCTTTCAGCTTGCCCCTGTTTCAACCACACCTCCACCATCCGTCCAGATTAATGGTACTACCCTCTCTAATGTTACCCACTTTCAGTATCTCGGCTCCCACCTGTCCACCACCGTGGACATCGATAAAGAGATTCAACATGGGTTCAGATGTGCATCTCAACCTTTTGGCAGACTCCATAGAGTTCATACCTGTATCTTCTGTTGTAGGGAGCTGAAATTATCTACAAAGTTCCATGTATATTGAGCAGTGGTCATCCTCACCCTGCTATATGGCAGCGAGACATGGGTCACATACGGGAGGCACCTCAAGGCACTTGAAAACTTTCACCATTGTAGTCTTCGTTCCACCCTCCGAGTTCGCTGGGAATACAAGAGAAGAAATGTGAGTATTCTCGCTTACACCAACTGCAGGAGCAACGAGGCTACCATTATCCATGAACAACTACGTTGGCCTTGCCATATTACCCACATGGACGACAGTAGACTGCCAAACCAGCTTCTTTACGGCCACCTAACGAACAGTAAGCGTAATGCTGGTGGACAACGGAAAACGTATAAGGAGTCGTAAGACAAACCTGAAAAAGTGCTTAATCGACCCTAGCTCCTGGGAGACAATTACTCCACACCGTAACGCTTTGAGGAGCACCACACGAGAAGGTGTCAATACTTTCGAGTTAGTCCTGTCTGCATACCGAGGCAGACAAGCGCGAGCGCCGGAAAGAACCTGCTGCTGCCCCTCCCGCACTAGATGTAGCTCTCCACATGTGCCACTTCTGTGGACGGCCCTGCCGATTCCGTATCAGCCTCTCGAGTCACCTCAGAGCTCACCAACCAAAGTGACATCCTTAATAACTCATATCATTGTATCATAGCTGAATGATCGCCATACTAGATTCTGAGTGACAGCAAAGTAGTAGTATTCACACTACTGGCAGGTGATGTTCATACATATTCTATTGGTAGGTGGGGAATATACATACTCTACTGGCAGGTGATGTATATATACACTACTGGCAGGTGATTTATATACATACTCTACTGGCAGGTGATGTATATACAGTACACACTACTGGCAGGTGATGTATATATATATATATATATATATATATATATATATATATATATATATATATATATATATATATATATATATATACACACACACACACACACATGTATATATACTACTGGCTAATGATGTGACAGCCCCCATCATCCTCGTCATTGTTGCATCGTTGCTAGATTTCCAAACCGAATCTCTTTTTTTATTTGCTGTAGATGTATCATATAACGCGGCTTCCCATAGTGTTTTATAATTGAGGAATTATCAACCAAGGGGGGGAGAGAGAGAGAGAGAGAGGGAGAGATCTAGAAAGATGGTTATTCGGTATACATGTGTTGAATGTTGCCTCTATCTTTCTATGGATGCACAAAGGCAAATGTGTAGACAATTAGACAGACAGACAGGCAGATGAGAGGCAAACAGGTAAACAGAGAATCAAGACTAAAGA
Source organism: Homarus gammarus (assembly GCA_958450375.1). Lineage (NCBI taxonomy): Eukaryota > Metazoa > Arthropoda > Malacostraca > Decapoda > Nephropidae > Homarus > Homarus gammarus. Next base: position 2,810,043 of record CAUDMG010001597.1, on the reverse strand, counting down.
CATCCATCACTCAGACAATCTCGGTGATGAAATTTCCTAATTACCACACCCTGTTAGACTCGTGTAAGCCCCAAGTGGTATAAAGCGTAAACATAGTAACCACCACCCACCTACCCATCTGCCTTGTGCTGTGGCCTGCTGGGCACGAAACATCAATCTGGGTTAAAATTCTTCAAGGTTCACACATTGAATTTTCCTCATAACTGACTGACTTTTGCTGACGTTAAAATATTTCTACAATGTTAAAAATGACCCCAGAATTTGATTGTGACTGTAGTTTCACTTAAATAAATTAGTCTGGGGACAAAATAAACTAATGTGAATCCTCGTGAATCCGGAAGCCCTTTTTGTCTTAAGGTTGGATTTACAAGGGTTCCTGCATTAAGGCTTACTTGAGGTATGAGAACACCTCTAATTTGATCACTTAAGGTATGGTATAAAAAATGGCTGCATAATGATATAAATTGTACTGAAATGCTACCAAAAGTATGTAACGTTCTTTGATTACTCAGTTGCGGGAGGAAGTTAATCGTACCAACTGCTGAGTAATTGTGGATGACAGCGCATCACTTTACGGTGGAGTCTCAATGCGATTTCGACATCATTTTGGCCGCCGCTTTTACATGTTGTAGCTCAAGTGGATCAGTTAGATGCGTTCTCACGTTACTCTTTAAGAAAAAATAATTCAACAATATTTACAGAATAGGAGGCCAGGACTAACGGTCACCTCGTGAGGCCTGACATCACAGAAAAATTTCAATGTCGAAACGGCATTGAATTTGAACTGAATTTGCATATAAAACCAGCGTTGAATTATGATCTTTACTTCACTCTCAGCTTTGAAAACTGATGTTGTTTACGTCTAGCTGGCACTCAATACTGTTTCATTGTTCATATGCAACAATGATAAACCTCAATATTGTTCGAAAATTGGATGTTTTCCTTTTCGACAGAATGTCTTTTCGTCGTTGTATATTGTGTCAGATCATTCCTCCTGCAGCATTATCTCACGACACTGGTATATTAAGAGTGTCACAAGCACTTCCCAGACATAAGGCTGCCGCTGCCTCATTCAGTAACAATGAGAACAACGATGACGAATATAACGAAGCTCTTCTTTCTGTTCGTCTATTCGCCTCAGAGTAAATACCTGAACATCTCTCACAGACACATTGAGACAACAACTTATTCTTAAGTCTTGTGTCAACCGGGACTCTGCCTGCCTTCTGGTGTGTCGCTGCTACTGGCGTGTGTCAGGATGGTTTGAGTGGTTGTTAAAGAATAGCTGTTGAGTGGTTATCTAGTAATCAGTTGTTGAGCTAAGTACCAGGACTGGTATACACAAAACTTTTCTGCAAATGACATAATAGTTCTGTTAGCTAGCAGTAATATTTAAAAGTTATACACAAAGCTTAACAAGCAAACTTTTACCTCGCAAACAGTTGTTTGTTAAGTACCGCTAAACAGTGCTAAGGGTAGCAGGAGTTCATCATATAAAATGGTCTCATGGCTGAATAAACTCAATAAAATTAAGAAGATTAATTTCAATATTTACATTTATTTACATTTTGATCATAAAAAAAAAATCTAATCTATGCGGTTTGAAGGAGGATATATGAACCAAGGATTGTGATCGGTGGTTTCGCCTTGCCTTGTTCTTTGTAAACACACGTGTTATTGAGGAGCGGACAAGATGAACTTCACGGAAATGGAAGCCTCAACCCCACGAAAGAAAAGGAAGCCAGACTGGACAGCAGACCAGACTATATTATTGGAGGATGCCATTGAAGAGAAAATGTTGATATTGAATGGCCTCTTCAAGTCTTTCTTGAATAATAAAGACAAACAGAGGGCATGGCTGGAAATCACCATGGGAGTCAATGCTGCTTTCTTTGAATTTATCTGTGGGTGAGTGGGAACTTCACAAACTGACAAAAAATGTTTGGTCCGGTTTGTGCATTCAGTGTCTGAGTTATAGTACGGCTGATAGTAGGCTGAGTGGTGCCAAAATCATCACTGCTACACAGTTGCAGTCTTCTAGTCGCTAAATAGCGCAAGGTTATGGCCACTTTCATCTTTGGGGTTAGAGCCCTATTCCTCCTAGTTCTACTTTGTAGCGTTTCCCTCACTAAATCAGTCACTGCCATGATACTTGCACGGTCCAGTCGGTATCGCATGATGAGTTCAGAATCACTATATTAATTAAATATATCTCTCCTTTCTCGATAAATGCGTTGCCGCCGCTTATGTTGTTGGTTCGCCAGGGTATCAACTAACAGACGACTATTACGGGACTAAAAAGTGCTCCCCGGGGTCTTTTAACTTAGCAGAACTATTACGGCCCTTAAAAGTTTTGTGTATGTACTTTTAGTACTTAACAGGAAAATGTCAGCCTTAACAACTGTTTGCTAGCACTTAAAAGTTTTGTGTATACCGGCCCTGGTCTTTCTTGAATGATTGTTAAATATACACTTGGGACTTTAGCAAGTGCATCCCGAGATGCTGTTGAGCGGTTGTCAAAAGGCAGCTGTTACTGATCTGTTGAAAGGTTGTTAAGTGGCCTAATATTGCTGAGTTAACCGTGTTGGCGGTGATAAATCCCTGGGTCGTTAATAAGTGTAGCCGGGGAAGTTAGTATAGTCTCAGGCCAAGAGTTGCATATATCTACTATTTGCTACTCGTTGAAATATGATGTGGCGATGATGTTTACATCATCATCATGACCTGCACAATTCCTTCGCCAGGTTAACACTCTTCATAGTAAGACATTCATAGCTCACCAGTTCCTTCATAATACACATGCACAGAAAAACAAAATTACAGTCAAGCACTATAAGGCTCGTATAACTTGCCAAATTTGTTTGCATATATAACGGACGTAATTTAGAGAACAAACACAGTATACTCTAATGCATAAAACAATGTACAACGTTCTGTAGGTACATAAAAATAATACATAATATTTCACCGCATAAAAATCATATGAAATAAATATGAGAGAATCGCGTCTTTTATTTACAAGAAATCAAAGACATTTTAATCGGAAAGTCTTCATAAACTATGCTACAGGCACAGTCCAGGAGAAATGTAAGAAATCACCACCCAAGGTATGCTGGGAAAAAAGTTATTGTTCTTATATTAAAAACTGCATTCTAAATTCGCACAATATTACTATAGCTACGATGAATTGAAGGCTGTCTGTGTGTTAATCGACTTCGTGATGTAATTTCAACTGTAGTGTTCAGTGATGTAACAACGCCATAATCTTGCTGGCCTTTAAACTGAGGAAGTATATTTCACTCTGACGCAAACCATAAAAGCGTAAAACTCACAGCTCCCATTTTATCTTCACAACATGACTTGTACCTGACTGCTCATAAAACACAAAACGAAGTAATCTTAATTTTTTTTTTTTTTAGGTTAGTCTAATATCGTCATCCAACAGCGTGGTAGCCAGTATTAACAACAATAACACCTTCAAGTACACGAACTTCTTAAGATATAACAATAAAGACACACTTAAGAAATTAAGAAGTTATGGCACCGGAGTGAAGATGTGGCAGCTCCTGTGTGTGTGTGTAATAGACAGGGAAGGTTTAAACAACACTAATAATAATAATTTACTCCCACAGTGATGACAACGTTGGAGTGAATCACGGAACAGATCAGTGTACACCTGAGCCGCTATAGGTATGTTACCAGCCACTATCATACGTGGATAAGAACAATGAGCGAGGAAGACAGTGCTTTAGGTGAAGGAAAGTGAACACTTCCAGTAACCTGTGGTCACGAGCTCCTACGTGAGGCGACTGATGAGTTACCCGAGCCACATGTAACCTCTCTCCGGGAACACACCTTCCCCACCTTTTACGAGAAATAGCCACAACTATCGACACATAAAAGGTAGTCGGGACAAAAACCGTAGAGTCTAAAATGCAAATTCATATAATTTTTCATCATGATCAGTTTGACCGTGGCAGTCTAGACTCTAGAGTCTTCTGCCCGAAGACCTGTTTGAATTCAGGGTGACAAGAACAGCAAAAACTTCACTCCTTTGCTTAGAGACATGGAAGATGTTCTTAAATATGATAGAAAGTACAATATACAGCTACAAATAATGTCAGCTGTGTACGGAACAAAACTCATCTATCAAATCGACACACCACTGTCACCTTTGTGGAGTTGCCCAACCTGTTTAGTTTACCTGAATAAACTTTTAGCGTTGTTATCAGGGAACAAGAAACCCAGCATTACCAGTCCTTACTTCGGGAACTGGTCTGTGATATAATGGAAAGGAATGTTTGTTTTAGCGACCTCCTCCAGCACTGACAGCCTGAATACACTATAACCCTACGTTGCCAACACTAAGGACGGTCGCCTGTTGATGACGTAAGACACAGTCAAGGCGTTATAACAACACCTGAAACTGCGAGATTCATTCTACCATTGACAGCTTAGAGAAGAAACAATGACCATCTCCATCGGTATGTTAGTCTTAACCGAGTTCATATTAGGGAAATAGAGACCGAGACTGAGCTTGAGAGACCTGCCACAGAGATTGAAACACAGACAACTAAACAGAAAAAACATCAAGTTTATACAGAAAGTGTAAGTAAGTACTTTCACTAGTGTTTCTCCGCCGCTGTGGGTAACTGTACGAGGGCTCACAGGAAACCTTACCTGTCAAGGAACGTCCACCTGAGCCTCGCTTGGCATCACTTTCCAAAACCAGAAATTATCACTCACCATTTACGTCTCTCACTCTCTCGAAGGTTCACATTGACTTGTGACGTCGAGAAATGAGGACAAAACAACAGCGATAGATTTACACCAAATTTGGTATGTGAATATGCTGAACAAGTTCTCAGACAAGTTCGACAATCTATTTCGTTTATCTTTACTGTCCAGAGTTATAGCTTCTGTAATTTTACTGGGACAACTGAGGGTCTTATCATATATTTCCGAACGAGTTTGCTTAAACATAGCCGGGTCCTTGAACCTCCCAAGACCTACTGTGTATCGAGTTTGATAACAACAACGGACTGTCGACGTTCAGGGATGTATATCTTTTTCTTTTTTTTATTGTTTATCTTTGAGACATTAAAACCTTTAACTGTAACATCTGGGATAGGATGAATTTTGTATACATTAATTGTTAAGTTACTAAAGCCTCAAACACCTCATATTATAGCTTAAATTTCAGAGCTCAATCTACACCCCCACCCACCACCCCCGTCAATCAACTTCCGTCACCCTGTGCTCATAAGACCGTGTCCGTCACCTTAATCTTCACAACTACTTCTTTCCTGTCAACTTCCGCCTTGGTGCTATCACCCATTACCGCCATCTGTTTCAAGTTCCCTGCCGTCCATCATCCAGTATCTGTCACCCGTCTACCAGTCCCTGTCACCCTGTCCCTTTCCCCTAGTCCTCTCATAGTACCTGTCACTCATTAGCCTCTTAGTATTTGTCACCCAGTCCCCTTATAATACCTGTCACCCAGTCCCCTTCACCCATTCCCCCTTCACTTAATCCTCTTCATCCAGTTACCCCTTCACCTAGTCCCCTTCACTTAGTCCCTGTCACATAGTCCCCGTTCTCCAGTTCTAGTCATCCATTTTTTTCAATTAGTCCCCTTCACCCAGTCCCGTCACCCAGTCCCATTCATCCAGTACCCTACACCCAGTCCCCTATACCCAGTCCCCTACACCCATTCTCCTACACCCAGTCCCCTATACCCAGTCCCCTACACCCAGTCCCTTACACCCAGTCCCTATTATACAATCCCCATCAGCCTGCCACCAGCACCCAGCCCCGCTCACCTAGTCCATGTCACCCAGTCCTTTCATCAAATGATATATTAAAATCATGAACAACATAGTCCCCATTCCGCAGTCCCCCATGAACATCCCCTCCTCCCTATTGTTGTCCATCAGTCATCAGCCAATCACTGAGCGTTCCTCCCTTATTTATATCAGATCACGAACCAACTAGTGGTCTTGTTAACGATGCGTCAAACTCGCCGTGTTGGCAATGAATCTTACCTCACAAGAACGCGTCACTGCCCTTGCCACCGGCGACGCGTGCGTGCTAATGGTGCAAAAAAAAAAAAGCGCATTGAAAACGGGATGTGAGTAGCTTCAGCATCTGCACAGGTCAGCACCAAAAGAGGCAACAAATAGCGCGCAGGTATCAATATGTGTTTTTTGCGATATCTATCTATCTATCTATCTATCTATCTATCTATCTATATTTTTTTTTTACAACACTTCTACAGCTGGTTATGCATTAGCTATACTCATAAAGTACTTGAGGTATGTTATGTAGAGTAATACACAAACGTACAGTGAGTACCTCTGGAGACACTGTTTATCTTTAGTTGTTAAGTAAATCATCACTCTATGAGCACCTTAACCGGGAGAGTCGACGATCATACCTCTTTACCGTGTGTGTGTGTGTGTGTGTCTGTGTGAAACTTTTGGTTTTGTATGTTTACGTTTTGTGTTTTTTTGTGAAAGTACTCCTGAGTTTGCTTGTGTTTGCTTGTGTTTATGGTTGTGGATACGTATAAGCATTCGAGTGTATTTTTTGCATGTGTTTATCTTTTTGTATGTGCATATGCGTATTTTTTGTCTCTTTGTATGTATAGGTATATGGGTCTCTCTCTCTCTCTCTCTCTCTCTCTCTCTCTCTCTCTCTCTCTATATATATATATATATATATGTATGTGGGTGTGCGTTTTTTTGCGCTCGTGTCTGTGAATGTTTTCGTGGCAGTTTTTGTATATTGTATAAGCTTATTTGTAGCTAAGTGTGTCAGTATGTATCCAGGTGTACAGTACATTCACTTGTGTGTCAGCATATGTGATACAGCTAGAGAATTTAGTCCCACGTGTTAGAGCCAATGTCTAGCAGATAATTAGTGACCACCTGCACCATACCTGCCTGAACACCTGATATAAATAAGGGTGACAAAGATTTAGTCATGGCTACGTTAGTGTCAGGATGGTACTACGGCAAGATGCTTATACTCCAAGGCTTAGTGTATAATGGAAGTCAAAACCTCAAGCGGAAAAACACATTCTCGGTCGGTCAGTAAAGGAAGGCAGGTACAGGGTTGATATAATACCTCAAATTTGTTTCTAATATTTGTTAATATGTTTCCTGTAATTTCTTATATTATCTTCAAAAGCACTCATTGGTGGATGAATACAGGTTTTAGAAGTGCATTTGTTTTAATAGAATCTTACTGTTGATAATCATTTAAATTTATTCAAGTAAAGAAAATCTGTAGAGTATATATATATATATATATAATATATATATATATATATATATATATAATAATATATATATAATATATATATTATATATATATGAGAATAGACAGTTTAATAATAATAATACACAAAACAGATTTCATAATTTGAGTTGCAAAACCTTATCAATATTTTCAGGTGAAAAGTGAGAAACCTTGGCCAGGGGTAGTCACCCCCCCCCCCCCATTACACACACACACACACACACACACCACCACCACCACCACCACCAGTGTTGCGTAAACAGCCTGGAGTCGCGGGTTTAACGCACACACTGCACATAGAAATCCAGTCCAGTTCTCAACCGTTTTTAAGCGTGATTATATTATTCAGCTTGTAGCGGAAATACTTCAAAGACAAGTCAGAGTTTCGACGTAAAGTGCTCTCTCATGGCAATTCTTCAAATACCGGAGCTCTGTTGGTGTCTGTGACCTTGTTCTTAAAGAGCAGAACACGAGGGATAGTCCACAGAGTCAAGAGGTTCTGAAGACAGTTATTAACGTTTCTCGAGACTTGTAAAACATTTCACTTACACTGACACGGCTTGTTGTTACAGAATGAATATTAACTTGAATAGAAAAGAAAATGTGTGTTATCACTGTCACGAAAAATTTTGCTGCTTCTAATATGTAATGTTACGATTTTGTTCTGTAAATCACTGGGGAAGAAACGTGTAATATCTTACGTTTGACATTCAAGTATATTCGCTTTGTTGTTATTTAGATGCTTTTTTTTTCAAGTTTCGATACTAGTATATACTGCATGTTTTTGTTAGGTCGTTCCCCCAGATTTTTCTTTGCCTCGAGTGACAAAGAAATGATGTTCGTCTTGATGTGTGACCGACTTATTGAAAACTGTAACTTATCAGACGTGTTTCATAATATCTTCGTTCACAGATATATATATATATATATATATATATATATATATATATATATATATATATATATATATATATATATATATATATATATGTGTGTGTGTGTGTGTGTGTACATACGTGTTCCGTCCGTTATAATTATTTTGGGAAGACAGAGATCGAATTTTACGAAACACTTCCTTCCATTAATAGGAAAATGTACCTTAGATATAATTTGTAACATGTATTAAAAAAGACAATTATTCGGTTCCCTATTTGCTCTCTTTACCCTCTAGAGTCTAGAATGTACTGATAAAAAATAAAAACATTCATCACAGGTGCCTTGCTTCCCTCTCACTCAGTATTAATGGGACAAAAAACAGTACAACAACCTCAGTGGTTGTTACACAGTTATAAATAGTTATTATTTGTATTGGTATTATAATCATTGCGACTCAAAGATATAAGAAGTGGGTGACTGTGAAGAGAAAGGTTGGATATAAGAGAGAAATTTCTTGATTGCACGTTAAGGTTGAGGCGTGTACTGTACTGTACTCCGTATGGTATATTTGGTTGTGTTAGACATCCACGTTATGTTTTATCTTACTACATAAAAGAAAACTAGAGAAACTTACAACAGACCTTCCCAAAAGTTTACCATTAGTTTCACAGTACTTAGTGATGCCGCCATAGTACTGAAGTTCAACCGTGGTAACATTCTGATATGTTCTTTCTACCACCATGTCATTTGTACTATTCCAGATGATACTAAATGATACATAATACGTCCTTGAGATAAATGTATAGTTTATATCAGGTGCCTTCAAGAGAGCTCAGGCTCTCAACTGGCTCACCCATGCTAAAATTGGCATTATTATCTACTCTGTGTTTTTCTGGCTAAATAAACTGTTTCAATATAAATATATTATACCACCATAGTACTGTGTTGTATTATACCACCATAGTACTGTGTTGTATTATACCACCATAGTACTGTGTTGTATTATACCACCATAGTACTGTGTTGTATTATACCACCATAGTACTGTGTTGTATTATACCACCATAGTACTGTGTTGTATTATACCACCATAGTACTGTGTTGTATTATACCACCATAGTACTGTGTTGTATTATACCACCATAGTACTGTGTTGTATTATACCACCATAGTACTGTGGACATAATTATACTGGTATGAAAGCATGCTAGGTACACTGAAGCACATGTACCAGTTCTTCACAGCTAATCTCAATATAATAGAAAATAATACAACATCTCGATTACTAAAATATATAAAAAGTTCAATAATACTTGACAATGTTTACTATGTGTTAGTGAAGAAAACGTTGACATGAGGAGAGTGAGAGATGAGAGTGGTAGTGAGGGAGGAACTCACTGGTTGCATCATGCTAGACGCTGCTACAGTACTGTCGCAGGTAACACCACCACCGCGGTCATTACTACGGAGTGAGGGCCACCTCACCGCCGCTCAACACACACTATACCTGACCATGGAGGAGTTCTTACCCTGTGGCGTACATGGTGTCACGGTGTGGTGGCTGAGGTGGTGTCAAGGTGTGGTGGCTCTGGTGGTGTCAGGGTGTGTTGGCTCTAGTGGTGTCAAGGTGTGGTGGCTCTAGTGGTGTCACGGTGTAGTGGCTCAGGTGGTGCCGGGGTATGTTGGCTCTTGTGGTGTCACGGTGTGGTGGCTCTAGTAGTGTCAGGGTGTGGTGGCTCAGGTGGTGTCAGGGTGTGTTGGCTCTAGTGGTGTCAGGGTGTAGTGGCTCTAGTGGTGTCAGTGCGTGTGGCTTTGATGGCCGTGTCAGATGTGGTGACTCGTGGTGTCAGGGTGTGGTGGCTCTGTTGGTGTCAGGATATGGTGGCTCTAGTGGTGTTAGGGTGTGGTGGCTTTGAAGGTGGTGTCAGAAGTGGTGGGTCAGTTGGTGTTAAGGGGTGGTAGCAGTAGTGGTGCCAAGGTATGGTGGCACTAGTGATGCCAGGGGGTGGTAGCACTAGTGATGCCAGGGGGTGGAAGCACTAGTGGTGACAGGGGGTGGTAGTTGTAGTTGTGCCAGGGGGTGGTAGCACTACTGGTGCCAGGGGGTGGTATTGGTTGCACTAGTGGTGGCAGGGGGTGGTAGAACTAGTGGTTCTAGGGGGTGGTAGCACTAGTGGTAGCAGGGGGTGGTAGCACTAGTGGTGTCAGGTGGTGGTAATGGTTGCACTTGTGGTGGCAGGGGTGGTAGCACTACTGGTGCCAGGGGGTGGTAATGGTTGCACTAGTGGTGCCAGGGGGTGATAGAACTAGTGGTTCCAGGGGGTGGTAGCACTAGTGGTGCCAGGGGGTGGTAGCACTACTGGTGCCAGGGGGTGGTAATGGTTGCACTAGTGGTGCCAGGGGGTGATAGAACTAGTGGTTCCAGGGGGTGGTAGCACTAGTGGTGCCAGGGGGTGGTAGCACTACTGGTGCCAGGGGGTGGTAATGGTTGCACTAGTGGTGCCAGAGGGTGATAGAACTAGTGGTTCCAGGGGGTGGTAGCACTAGTGGTACCAGGGGGTGGTAGCACTAATGGTGCCAGGGGGTGGTAATGGTTGCACTAGTGGTGCCAGGGGGTGATAGAACTTGTGGTTCCAGGGGGTGGTAGCACTAGTGGTGCCAGGGGGTGGTAGCACTACTGGTGCCAGGGGGTGGTAATGGTTGCACTAGTGGTGGCAGGGGTTGGTAGCACTACTGGTGCCGAGGGGTGGTAATGGTTGCACTAGTGGTGCCAGGGTGTGGTAGCACTAGTGGTGTCAGGGGGTGGTAGCACTAGTAGTCCCAGGGGGTGGTAGCACTAGTGGTGTCAGGGGGTGGTAGCACTAGTGGTGTCAGGGGGTGGTAGCACTAGTGGTGTTAGGGGGTGGTAGTAGTAGTTGTGCCAGGGGGTGATAGCACTACTGGTGCCAGGGAGTGGTTATGGTTGCACTAGTGGTCCCAGGGGGTGGTAGCACTACTGGTGCCAGGGGGTGGTAATGGTTGCACTAGTGGTCCCAGGGGGTGGTAGAACTAGTGGTGCCAGGGGGTGGTAATGGTTGCACTAGTGGTGCCATTGGGTGATAGAACTAGTGGTTCCAGGGGGTGGTAGCACTAGTGGTGGCAGGGGGTGGTAATACTACTAGTGCCAGGGGGGGCGGGGTTGGTAGCCAGGGGTCACCGGCCATCGTGGCTCAAAACCTCCAGCTTTGAACCACAAAATGGTCACCTCTGGCTTGGCTCGGGTTACCTGTATGCATCAGTACCTAAGTTAGTCTTGTAATACTTACCTAGATAGATCGAGAACACTATCACCTTCACCAACGCTTGTATTACTCTGTTGGTTATACTGCAATTCATCACACCTCTCATCTTAGGAGAGTTCCCTTTCTCTCAATGTACAGGGGCCCCGTTGCGTGAAGGCTACACATGTACAAGCGATGTATAGTTAAAAGAATTTTCTTTTTCTTTAAGGAGTAAATATAAAACTATGAAAATTAAGTATTTATTTTTATCGCGTTTCCAACGGACGTCGCTCAACATAGCAGTGGCGTGTTAACCACAGGCGAACGCCTACAGCACTGTGGTTAACATGGGTCTCTCTCTCTCCCATCTCTTTTCCCGCTCTATCTATTCACTGATCAAAATTTCTTCTCTTGTCCACTCTATTTCATCTTATCCGTTTCTTGCTATGTCCTTCCCCCCTAAGTTTCCTCTCTCTCCCTTTTTGCCCTTTTCTTCAATTATATCTATTCTTAAAATCAAAATCTTTTATCTTCGCTCTTTCACTCTTCTCCTCCTTCTTACTGTATCTTCCCCCTCCTCCTTCTTCCCCCAGTTCTCTCACAAACCATCAGTTTCTCGTATAATTTATTTTCACCTGTCATAAGCTTAGCTACCTTGAGTGACTATGATTATCTAGCCAGCCACAAAGGTCGCCGCCTCGGAGATCGCCCGTAGAGAAAGACACACACACACACACACACACACACACACACACACACACACACACATTAAATTAAGATATGTCACCTCCCGGATTGTCAGTTTATCATGGAATTCCTGGAGGTGAAAAACACAACTAAAAACTCGGCACTAATTCTATTTATATATTTAAGTGCGGTTTGAGGTGTTGATGTTGTCGTGTCTGGTTGGGTTAAGATGCGTAACAGTGGTTTTAAATCAGACAAATTTAGATGAATGGAACAAGTTACCCAGTATGGGTCAATAGGCCCGCTGCAGTTTCCTTCTTCTTCTTCTTCTTCTTCTTCTTCTTCTTCTTCTTCTTGTAGTATGAGGTTTGAGATAAATTGATGTCCGTGTACATTATAATAATTATACAAATTAAGTTTTCAATCGATGTCCGTCTGTCTGTCCGTGTATGTACAGGTATGTATTTATGTATGCATGTTTGTATGTATGTGGAGTAATGGTTAGGATGCTTGCCTCGCAAGTAAGTGGTCCCGGGTTCGATCCCCGAGCAGGGGGAAACTATGGGCAAGTTTCTTTACGCCATTTGCTTCTGTCTACCCAGCAGTAATTGGGGACCTGGATGTTAATTGATTTGCTTATTGTATTCCGGGGTAATGGTTAGCCAGTGCAGTTGGCGAGTTGTTCGGTCTTCTCGGACTATTCCTTGACGCTGGGTCATGCAGCTCGTTAACTCAGGGTGTGGTTGTTGTGTTGGCGACAGCTTCTATACCTTAAACAAATTCACGCCGCCTATGTGGCCCTTGGGCCGGCCAGTCATCCTCGTACACGAGAGGCAACCATTAGTATGTATGTGCGTATGTATGTATGTTCTGATGTGTGTGTGTGTGTTGCCCAATTCCACAAAACTTGACAGACACATACTCAGTTCAGTCGAAAACATCAGTATAACATTCGATAAGTGCTTCACAAGTTGATGGTTTGCAATGTCCAGGAGGCAGTCACAGCTCTGTAAGGAAAATATCACTCCAAGTAAATTGTTTATAAAGAGTCGTGTTGGGTCACCAGCCTTCAGGAACTGAGTAAAACTGACGCTCAGTTGTTATACAGTGGTGGTGTACCGTGAATGTTCAGGTGGTGTACCGTAGTGGTGTACCGTAAATGTTCAGGAATATCGGTCAATGTTCAGGTGGTGTACCGTGATTGTTAACATTCTCGATACACAACCATGGTACACCACCTTAAGGAGGTGTACCGTGGTGGTGTACCGGGACTATTAAGGTGATGTACCGTTGTGGTGTACTGTGGTGGTGTACCAGGAATGTTAAGGTGGTGTACCGTTATGGTACACCGGAAATGTTAACATTCATGTTACACCACTACGGTACACCACCTTAACATTAACGGTACACCAATACGGTACATCACCTTAACATTCACGGTACACCGCTACAGTACACCACCTTAACATTCACGTTACACCACCACGGTACACTACCTTCGTAGTGCTGTACTGTGAATGTTAAGATGGTGTACCGTGGTGGTGTACCATGAATGTTAAGGTGGTGTACCATGAATGTTAAAGTGGTGTACTGTGAATGTTAAGGTGGTGTACCGTGGTGAATTGATTTTTGATTTCGCTGCTTACAGCGGCTACTTTATTGTGCATCCCACACTCATCCTGTGAGCGGTAGCGCAAAAGGATTACAGAGTAGAGTTTACAACGGGTCATAATAATTAACCCCCGTTGTCAGGATATTATGGCACTGAATGTTTAGTTCTATACATAAAGGGTAACTTATTCACAAATGCGTGAGTACGGGCGTGTGAGGCAGTTTGTCTGGCCTCACACTTTGTTATTCACATTTACGTGAGAAGTATTCAAGCACATTGCGTATTTGGTTCTGTACACGAGAACTGATATAGTTACTAAGTGCAAAAAAGTGGATACAATCTTAATATGTCGGCTATCTTGCCATTAGAGATGAAGTGTTGTGCCATTTCACACACAGTGTGCTTGGACCTGTCCCTAAAAGGTTCTATCTTCACACAGTCGAGGACGTAGTGTTCAAGCGTGTGGCCATATATCTGGCCACACACTTTACATTAAGTTTTGTTTACATCTGCTTGAGGAACATACTGCCAAAGGTACTTATATCCTAACCTTAATCTAGCGGTTACAACATCTTGTAATCTAGTGATCTTGTTACTTGCTCCATATACATGTTTCACTTGATACATCTCATCATGGTAACCTATGGATCGACTAGTGCCTGTTTGCACTAGTCTACTTGCGTCAAACTCATCAATAAGTTCTTTCCTAATTACAGTTTTAAGGGTTCTTTTTGACAGACCCAAATTGTATTCAACGGTGTCTTTGTTAGACGCGAGTTTGGCGAGGGCATCAACTCTGTCATGTTTTATGAGGCCTATGTGAGAGAGGATCCACAGCAGTTTGGTGTACCGTAGTGGTGTACCGTGAATGTTAAGGTGGTGTACCGTAGTGGTGTACCGTGAATGTTAAGATGGTGTACCGTGTGGTGTAGCGTGGTGGTGTACCAGGAATGTTAAGGTGGTGTAAGGTTGTGGTGTCCGGGATATGTTAACATTCATGTTACATAACTATGGTACACCACCTTAACATTAACGGTACACCAATACGGTTCACCACCTTAACATTTAGGGTACACCATAACGGTACACCAATACGGTTCACCACCTTAACATTTAGGGTACACCATAACGGTACACCAATACGGTTCACCACCTTAACATTTAGGGTACACCATAACGGTACACCATCTTAACATTCACGGTACACCAATACGGTTCACCACCTTAACATTTAGGGTACACCATAACGGTACACCATCTTAACATTCACGGTACACCACCACGGTACACCACCTTAACATTCACGGTATACCACCTTAATTTTCATGGTACACCACTACGGTACACAACCTTAACATTCACGGTACACCACCACGGTACACCACCTTAACATTCACGGTATACCACCTTAATTTTCATGGTACACCACTACGGTACACAACCTTAACATTCACGGTACACCACCACGGTACACCATCTTAGCATTCACAGTACAGTACCACGGTACACCACCTAAGGTGGTGTACCGTGAATATTCAGGTGGTGTCCCGTGGTGGGGTACCGTGAATGTTAAGGTGGTGTACTGTGGGTGTGTACCGTGAATGTTAATGTGTTGTACCGTGAATGTTAAAGTGTTATACTGTGGTTGTGTACAGTGAATGTTAATGTGTTGTACCGTAAAGGTGGTATACCGTGAATGTTAAGGTAATGCTGTGTGGATAACTATAACCTTCAATACAGGATGTTTCAAAAGTCTAATCTCTCTCTCTTTAGGGAATAACATTTCTTCACTTAACGTTCATTGTACTGTACACAAGAGCTATTTATCTTATATAGATATTTTTTTTTATGTTTACGTTAATTTACAAAAGGAAATTGTTCAACATATAAAGAAGACTGAGGATGGATAGTGTCATTGTTACAAGCAGGGACTGTGAATAACTTCGTTGCTTGTAACACCGTGAGGCCAAGACTTTTGAAATACTATATTGCTGTCATCCACAACACCAAGTGCGGAGGTAGTGTCATATTTATCAGAAACACGGTATTATTATTATTATTATTATTATTATTATTATTATTATTATTATTATTTATATCGTTATTATTACAATTATTATTATTATTATTATTATTATTATTATTATTATTATTATTATTATTATTATTACAAATTAAATTCCTCTCTGTAGTCACCAGCAGTTTTACCTCTCATCATCACAATTCGTCTCCCCCACAAAACCACCATCACCTGCCACCCCCACACCACCACTCCTTCCCCATACACACCACCACTCCTTCCCCATACACACCACACCTTCCCCACACCACCACACGTCCCCCACACCACCACACTTCCCCCACACTACCACACCTCCCCACATCACCACACATCACCCACACCATCATACATCACCCATACCATCATACTTCCCCCCACACCACCACACTTCCCCCACACCACCACACGACCCCCACACCACCACACGACCCCCACACCATCACACTAACCCCCACACTATCACACCTCCCCACATCACCACACCTCCCCACACACCTCCCCACACCACCACACCTCCCCACACCACCACACCTCCCCACACCACCACACCTCCCCACACCACCACACCTACCCACACCACCACACCTCCCCACACCACCACACCTCCCCACACCACCAGCACACCTCCCCACCTCCCCACACCACCAGCACACCTCCCCACACCACCAGCACACCTCCCCACACCACCATACGTCCCCCACACCATTACACTTCCCCCACACCATTACACTTCCCCCACACCACCACACGTCCCCCACACCACCATACTTCCCCCACACCACCACACGTTCCCCACACCATCATACTTCCCTCACACCACCACACGACCCACACACCATCACACTTCCCCCCATACTACCACACCTCCCCACACTATCACACCTACCCCACACCACCACACCTACCCCACACCACCACACCTCACCCGTACACACCACACCTTTCCCACACCACCACACGTCCCCCACACCATCACATCTCTCCCACCCCATCACACCTCCCACACACCACCACACCTCCTCCACATCATCACATATCCACCACACCACCACACCTCCCCCTCACCATCACATCTCTCCCACACCATCACACCTCCCACACACCACAACACCACCACACCTCCCCCAAACCACCACATCTGTCTACAGTCTACACCATCACTCATCCAGCACACCACCACACCTCCGCCAAATCACCACATTTTCCCCACACCATCACATTTTCCCCATACCACCACACCTCCCCCACTACTAAACAAATAATGTAATTGAAATACTGTGTAACATTCAGTGCCATAATATCCTGACAACGGGGTTTAATTATTATGACCCGTTGTAAACTCTACTCTGTAATCCTTTTGCACTACCGTTCACAGGATGAGTGTGGGGTACACAATAAAGTAGCCGCTGTAAGCGGCAAAATAAAAAAATCAATCACTACAACCACCTTCCCCACACCATCACACCTCCCCCAATATTACCACACCTTCCACACACCACCACACCTCCCCCAATATTACCACACCTTCCACACACCACCACACCTCCCCCACACCACCACACCTTTCCCAGACCACCACACGTCCCCCACACCACCACACCCCCCCACACCATCATACCTCTGCCACACCACCACACCTCCCCACACAACCACACCTTCCCCACACCACTACACCTCCCCCACACCACCACACCCCCCACACCACCACACCTCCCCCACACCACCACACCTTCCCCAGACCACCACACCTTCCCCAGACCACCACACCTCCCCCACACCACCACACCTCCCCCACACCACCACACCTCCCTCACACTACCACACCTCCCCACACTACCACACCTCCCCCACACCACCACACCTTCCCCAAACCACCACACCTTCCCCAAACCACCACACCTCCCCCACACCACCACACCCCCCACACCATCACACCTCCCTCACACTACCACACCTCCCCACACTACCACACCTCCCCACTCTATCACACCTCTCCCACATCTCCCACACACCACCACACCTCCCCCACACCATCATACCTCTGCCACACCACCACACCTCCCCCATACTACCACACCTCCCCCACACCATCACACCTCCCTCACACTACCACACCTCCCCACACTACCACACCTCCCCACTCTATCACACCTCTCCCACATCTCCCACACACCACCACACCTCCCCCACACCACCACACCTCCCCACACAACCACACCTTCCCCACACCACCACACCTTCCCCACACCACCACACCTCTCCCACACCACCACACCCCCCACACCACCACACCTCCCTCACACCACCACACCTCCCCCACACCACCACACCTTCCCCAGACCACCACACCTCCCCCACACCACCACACCCCCCACACCATCACACTTCCCTCACACTACCACACCTCCCCACACTACCACACCTCCCCCACACCATCATACCTCTGCCACACCACCACCCCTCCCACACACCACCACACCTCCCCCACACCATCATACCTCTGCCACACCACCACACCTCCCCCATACTACTACACCTCCCCCACACCACCACACCTCCCCACATTACCACACCTTCCCCACACCACCACACCTCCCCCACACTACCACACCTCCCCCACACTGCCACACCTCCCCCACACTACCACACCTCCCCCACACCATCACACCTCCCCCACACCTCCCCACACCATCATACCTCTGCCACACCACCACACCTCCCCCACACCACCACACCCCCCCACACCATCACACCTCTGCCACACCACCACACCTCCCCCATACTACCACACCTCCCCCACACCACCACACCTCCTCACATTACCACACCTTCCCCACACCACCACACCTCCCCCACACTGCCACACCTCCCCCACACTGCCACACCTCCCCCACACCACCACACCTCCCCCACACCTCCCCCTCACCACCACACCTCCCCACCCCATGACACCTCTTCCACACCGCCACACCTCCCTCACACTACCACACCTTGCCCACACCACGACACCTCTCCCAACTCCACCACACCTCCCCCACACCACCACATCCTTCCCACAATACCACACCTCCCAAACACCACCACACCTCCCCCACTCCACCATACCTCCCCCGCTCTACCACACCTCCCCCACTCTACCACACCTCCCCCACACTACCACACCACCCCCACACTTTCACCACATCTCCCCTACACTACCACACCTCCCCCACACTTTAGTGATGGTCAGAACAAAACTGATAATATATTACACAAATTTATTTGTCAGTGGCCCAAGGCTAAAACTGCTTTGAAAGCATGTAAGGTAGATGTATGATAGATGATTAGTGGGTCTCATAATTTTTACCTGACGCGTAACATGACTGGTTATGTCGCCCGTTCTTATAATCTCTTCTTATGTTTGCTGTGTGGTTGGTGTGTGGATTAGTGGATGTCATGTTTTTTTTACCTGACCTCATGTTTTGCAAGGTCACCCTGTGTTCATAAGCTCTCTCTCAGTCTTTGTAATTCAGTTACCTCTGAAGATGTCTTGAATAAAGACGAAAGCTAAGGTTCTCCATTGTTTCCCTTTTCCCTGTGGGATTTTAGCAACATATATACAGTATATATATATATATATATATATATATATATATATATATATATATATATATATATATATATATATATATATATTGATAAAATCACACGGGAGAATGGAAACAACGGAGTACCTTAGCTTTCGTCTTTATTCAAGACATCTTCAGAGGCAACTGGATTACATGGACAGAGAGAGCCTCTCTCTGTCTATGTAATCCAGTTGCCTCTGAAGATGTCTTGAATAAAGACGAAAGCTAAGGTGCTCCGCTGTTTCCATTCTCCCGTGTGATTATATCAAGATATATCTTATCCACGTTTTCATTGTGGATTTACATGAAATATATATATATATATATATATATATATATATATATATATATATATATATATATATATATATATATATATATATATATATATATCTTGATAAAATCACACAAGCAAATATACGAACATTTGGAAACTTGTCATGATCTTGAATAACAATGAATAGTTTATTAGTATAAAAATGCTACCTCTGGACTCCTTAATATTTATCCTGACAGTAATACAGCCGGAAATAGATCCACCAATCACATTCACCATTACATTCAGCCTTACTTCACCAAAT
Organism: Homarus gammarus; assembly: GCA_958450375.1. Taxonomy (NCBI): domain Eukaryota; kingdom Metazoa; phylum Arthropoda; class Malacostraca; order Decapoda; family Nephropidae; genus Homarus; species Homarus gammarus. The sequence goes on along the minus strand of CAUDMG010001597.1, from coordinate 2,790,055 downwards.
ATTGCCAGGGGGAGGTTGATAGAACTTTGACTGACTGTACACGCACACGCACCCACCCACCCCACCCCACCCCACCCCCCCACCCCACCCCCCCCACCCCCCCACCCCCCCCCCCCCACCCCACCCCACCCCCCCCACCCCCCACCCACCCCCCCACCCCCCCCCACCCCACCCCACCCACCCCACCCCCCCACCCCCCCCACCCCACCCCACCCACCCCACCCCCCACCCCCCCCACCCCACCCCACCCACCCCACCCCCCCCACCCCACCCCCCCCCCCCACACACACACACACGCGCGCGCGCGCGCGCGAAGTTACGTCCACACTACCTGACCTAGCTTGGAGCAGGACGTGCCCCTAAGTGTTCGTGTTAGTGACCATAGGAAATAGCCGCCGTGGATCGTTGTGATGTGGGGGAAGAGGGACGGTGTGTGAGGAAAGACGACCCCCCTGGCCACTCTGTTAAGTCAGCAGTTGGAGCAGTTGAGGACAGAAATAGACGCTCTAAAGTGAGAGAACGAAACCCTCATGACTGAACTCCTTCAGGTAGGAGTCCTGCCTAGCAGGACACCTGCGAAGGAGGAGCAGGCGTGGAGAATGGTTGTTTCCAATGGGACTAGGGTCAGACTCACGAAAGCTGACCAGGGTGTGGAGTGCAGTAGCCCCTACCAAGTGTTGGAAGAACTGGCGGGGAAGAGAAGAGGCAGGATGGTGTGGTGCCAGGAGAGAAAAGGGCAGTTGTTCAAACCCTGCCCAGTGGTAAGGTCGTGGTAGTTGGGGACAGGCAGGTGAGGTTCTTAGATAGGACTTTTTGTGAAAGAGATAGGAAACGTAGGACTAGGGTGTGTTTTCCTGGGGATGGGATAGGGCATATAGCTGAGAGGATAGATAGGGTTTTATCAGGGGAGGGTACCAAGCCAGTAGTGTGTCTTAGTGTGGGAGGAGCGACATAGGAAAAGTTAGGAGTGAGGAATATTTCAAGAGGTATAAGGAGGCGCTAGGGAAGGTTAGATATAGGGGAGGGATCCCGATTGTATGTGGTGTTTTGCCGAGAAGAGGAGTTGGTGGTGAATGGCTGTCCAGGGCAATTGCTATAAATTTCCGACTGGAAAAACATTGTGCAAGCAGTGGTTGGTCGTTCATTGATAACTGGCAAACCACTCAATGGCAATGACTACCTGTACAGTCGTGACGGAGTACACTTGTCTCGCGCGGGGGTAAAGACGTTGTGTGCATCCCTGGAGCGTGAAATTGTCACTCCAAAGGGGGGGTTTCGCCAGTAGAGAGAGGTCGGGGTAAGTGGGAGTCAAAAAACAAGCAGGTCCTGGGGAGTAAAATTGGTTACTCAGGACAAGGGGCAAAACAGGACCAGGGAAGGATAGGTTTAAATATATACTATTCAAACAGAAGGAGCGTTAGAAATAAAATAGACTTTCTGAGAGCTGTTGTATGTACCGAGAAAGTAGACGTCATAGCGATCACCGAAACTTAGATGAATCTGGCGAGCAAGAACTTTTTATCAGAGTACCACATAGAAGGGTACAACCTTTTTCAGAAGGACAGGGTGAAATAGGAACCGAGTCTGTATGGGTAGAAATGCGGAAGGAAGAGAAAAACTATTTATGGGAGTGATTTACAGGCCCCCAAGTCCCGAGAAAGAAGCAGCTCAGCCCATATGGCAGGAAATGAGTAGGGCAGTAAAGTACAACAACCTGTGCATTATGGGGGATTTCAACTTCAGAAATATTGACTGGGACAACGTTGTAGGTGACTATGAATCTGAAGACTTCCTAGACGCAGTACAGGAAAAAATTTTAAAACAACTAATTACATAACCTACTAGAGGTGACAATCTATTAGACCTAGTAATAACAAATAAAGAAAACATTATCAGAGATATCACAGTAGGGGAAGAACTAGGGAACAGTGATCACAGAGAAATCAGGTTCACCCTAAATTGGGAAACGAAAAACAATGACAATATGGTCAGAGTCCCAAACTTTCGATTGGCGGATTATCAGGGGTTAAGAAGGTACCTAGGTGAGGTCGCCTGGGAACGGTCAGGTGAGTCCCTAGTAGGAACGGGTGAGGTCACAGAAGACACAACAATTGATCATGACGATAACATATTCACTCATATACTACGTAAAGCACAAGAACAAAATATACCATACAGAAAAAAATAGGTCAAAAAAGAATGAGCCAAGGTGGATGACCAAAAAAATTAAACATGACATAGGAATAAAGAAAGGAATTTATAAAAAATTAAAGGGAAGGGGGGGAGCAGCTCAGACATAGGTATAATGAACTATCTAGGATTGTTAAGAAAAATGTAAGGAAAGCAAAGAGGGACTACGAAATCAGGATAGCAAGAGAATCCAAAGCGAATCCCAAGGGATTTGTCCAGGTATATAGGAAAAAGGTCAAGGACAAAGTTGAACGTTTAAAGTCAGAGAGAGGAGAAGTGATCTGTGATACTGAGAAAATATGCAAAGCATTAAACAGCTACTTCTTATCAGTTTTTACAGAAGAAATTCACGAGGAAATGCCAGAGGTGGAACTGATATTTAGGGGAAATGAAGAAGAGAAATTAAAGAATATCACTATCAGAAAAGAGGATGTTCTTAAGAAGATAAATAAATTAAAGAAGATAAAGTCCCCAGGGCCGGATGATAATTTTCCTCGAAATTTCAAAGAGTGTAAGGAACACATTAGCGGACCCCTCGTAAATTTATTTACACAATCATTAGACACGGGAGTTGTGCCATACTTGTGGAAACGGCAAATGTTGCACCCTTATTCAAAAAGGGTGACAGAGCATCAGCGTCAAATTACCGGCCGATTAGTTTGATGTCAGTTGTGGGGAAATTTCTTGAATCAAGTATAGCAATTAGCATCCGATCGCATTTAGAGAAAACAAATTAATCTACTACTCTCAACATGGGTTTAAAAAGGAAAATCTTGTATAACAAATCTGCTGACTTTTTTTTAGGAAAGTCTTCGAGGTAGTAGATAATGACGAAAATTTAAGTTAAGGCTCATGGTATCGAGGGGAAAGTTGTAAATTGGATAAAATCATGGCTCACCGATAGAACACAGAGGGTCAGCATAGATGGTGTTAAATCTGAGTGGGGCTGTGTAACCAGTGGGGTTCCCCCTGGGTCAGTACTGGGCCCACTCTTGTTCATAATCTCCATAAACGATGTAGATACTGGGATCAGCAGTGACATAAGCAAGTTTGCGGATGACACCAAAATAGGGCGGCAGATTAATTCAGGGCAGGATGCAAATGCACTACAGGAGGATTTAAATAAACTGCAGGAGTGGTCAGAAAGGTGGCAAATGAAATTCAAATACCAGCAAGTGCAGCGTACTTAATATTGGAAGAACAAATACTGTCAATGAATACAAACGTAACAACATCAACCTAGAGAAGTCGACTTGTAAAAGAGACTATGGGGTAATTGTAAACCCGGACCTACTTCCTAGAAAACAGTGCGTTAATGTTAAAAATAAGGCAAACAGAGTATTAGGTTTTATATCTAGAAGTGTAAGTAATAAGAGTGCAGAGGTCTTATTGCAACTATATCTTGCGCTAGTCAGGCCGTACCTCGATTATGCGGTTCAGTTCTGGTGCCCTTATTATAGAATGGATATCAATTCACTGGAGTTGGTGCAGCGAAGAATGACGAAAATGATTCCGGGACTTAGAAACCTTCCATATCGAGATAGGTTAAAGAAACTAAACTTGCATTCCCTAGAAAGACGAAGAGTGCGGGGAGATATGATAGAAGTATTAAAGTGGGTGAAAGGAATCAATAAAGGAGATATAGAGAAAGTTCTTATAATATCCGAGCAGGATAGGACTCGTAGCAACGGATTTAAGTTGGATAAGTTTAGGTTTAGGAGGGAGATAGGAAGGAACTGGTTCACGAATAGGGTGGTGGACGAGTAGAACAAGCTTATCAACTTTGTAGTAAGTGCTGGAACGCTGGAAAGTTATAAAAGGAGGCTAGATAGATTCATGGGTGATAGAGAGTGGTAGTAACTCTCGACAGGAGCTGCCATGCACAGTAGGGTGTGTCATAGGAGGGAAGATCAGCTAAAACTAATGGCCCATCACGTTTTTGGTAGATTTTAGTGTATATAAACAGAAAATAATTTCAGTTTCAATATTTTGCAACCTTTTGCTAGGTAAATTTTAGCGTGAAATTTATCGAAAATCTAACGTACAGCTGCATTAGTGCATTACAATTAAATAGTGAACATTGCTTTCTGACTTCATTCTTTAACAACCCAACTAACAATATTTTTTTCTGTTTCAGATTCTGATGCATTTATAAGTTGATAATATTTGCGATGGCTGCTTTTGTCAGGACGAGGAACCAAAAATCCAGCCATCTCAGTCACTATCTTGGGTCTGGGAGAGAGCTCCTGAAGTCGGAGTTGCCTACATTGAGAGATGCTTTGAGATACGGTGTTTTAATCAGGCAAATCAGTGAAAAGAACCAAAGAACTTACACAAACAAAGACATTGCCAGTGATATGACCAAAGCTGTCTTGGCACAGTACACTCTGGCTAACGCTCAGTTCAAGCCTCCAGTCATAACAAGTCAGAAGAAGATTAGTGAGAGGCTGCTAGCCAGTTGGGAAAAGGCAAGAGATATCTCTCTTGGGAGAGGAAAACTTGCAGTTAAGGACAGCTTTGCCAAGCAACTGGACCAGTTATTTGACATAATTACTTGCAAGTGCCCAATTGTTCTCTGTCCTGAGTTTGGATGCGATCGTGACTGTAAATCCGAGGCCCACATCTCCTGTATTTGCAAGCGTGAACTGAAGATTCCTGTGATCGAACTGGCATTTGTCAAAGCACAGAGAGAGAAGACTGGCAGTATAGGGGCTCTCATGATTTCTAGCCAAGATATTCCGGAGTCCAAGAGACAGGAGGCTGCCACAGAGAGACAGAAGAGGAGAAGAGTTGCCGAGGAAAAGAGACTTGAGAAGGCCCAGGGTGAGGTAAAAAAGGCCGATGATTGGAGTCAAGCTGATTCAGAGTTTAATGACTTCCCCATGGCTGATCCGAGTGCTGACCAGGAGAATGGTGACTTTGTCCCTAACCCAGAAAATAATGATCCCAAACCTTCCAGGCATAACATTCGAAATAGGAAAGATATCCCGAGCATAGCTCTGGCCAGCATGCGACACCACACTGGTCTCAGAGAAACTGCAGAGATAGCAACAGCTGCCTGGGTTGACGGTGGTTTGATAACACCTGATGATGTTCACCTGGTGATAGATCATAACAAAGTAAGGAGAGCTCAGGAGAAACTTGTCAGTAACCTAGAAGAGGAGTTTGATAAGGGGATAAGAGAAAATGGAATCAATTGTTTGTTCTTTGATGGGAGAAGGGATGACACTAAAGTGTTCATGAAAGCTGGAGATTCTGACAAGTTGTTCCCTGCCATGGTGAAGGAGGAACACTACTCCTGCTGCAGTGAACCAGGAGGGAAGTATTTGTGGCATTTCACTCCAGAGAAAGATGACATCAGGAAACCAGCTGAGATAGTGGCAGATAACATTGTGAACTGGCTCAGAGAGAGGAACGTAGACCAGACCCTGCAGGCCATTGGAGGGGACAGCACCAACACGAACACAGGGTGGCAAGGGGGGGTCATACAGTGGATAGAGCGGAAGATTGGGAGGAAGCTGGTCTGGATTGTTTGTGACCTCCACACCAACGAGTTGCCACTCAGACATCTGATCCAGGAGCTGGATGGCAAGACTCTTTCAAACAACAGATGGTCTGGTCCTCTTGGCAAGATGCTGGACTCTGCCACTGAGTTAGAAATAAATCCGAGCTTTGAAAAAATCACAGTTGGCCCTCCACTCGTTGAGCTTGCACATACTGTCATTGACGACCTGAGTACTGACCAGTACTATGGTTACATGATTTGCAGTGCCATCAAAACTGGGGTCATGCCTGATAGACTTGCTTACCTGCAGATAGGTCCAGTCTCACATTCTAGGTGGCTCACAACGGCTCTCAGGTTCTGCAGAATTTGGGTCGCTCATCATAAACTGAAAGGGAACCAGCTTCACAACCTGAGACTTATTGTCCAATTCATCGTGAGTGTCTACTTGCCAAATTGGTTCAACACCAAGGTCAAGTCATCGTTCTCCGAAGGTCCGAGGCATGTTCTCTTCCAGCTTGAGCTCCTGAGGAGTCAGCCAAGGAAGGTTGTTCAGATTGTGGAGCAGACTGTGAGGAGATCTTCCTGGTATGCTCATCCCGAGGCAGTTCTGCAGACAATGCTCTGCAGTAAGGATGAGGAGGAGAGAAGAGTGGCAGTCAAAAAGATCTTGGATATGAGACTTATGAGAGGATCTGGGCATGACGAATCAGTTGGTGACGATTCCTTCAGGGTCAGGAAGACTCCTGAAGTCAATCTAGGTGCCAAGACCCTCACTGATCTCATAGATCTGGATAACATCCAGGCTGGCAGTGAGCCCCCTCTTACCTGCAGCCTCACCAATGTTCAAGTCAGAGCTTTCCTGGACAACCCCATGCATGTCCCTGCCTGGCCCTCGCACACCCAGAGTATAGAGCGTTGTGTACAGCAAGTGAGCGAGGCCAGCAGTCACATGTACAGCCAGGAGAAGAGGGAAGGCTACATCCGAGCTCAGGTGGTCAGCAGGGAGGTGATGAGTAGAAACAGAAGCAAGAAAGACATGTTCTCTATGGTGTGCAGCAACACCGGGTCGTAGTAGTAAAACCGGTTTTTGTATTTGATGATTTTGTTTTCTAAAGGAATATTAAATTTAATAAATGTGTCAAGATCATTCGTTTCACTATTCTGGATCATTTTCATCCTAATAAATTAACCTGATACATTTACTTTACTTTAAATAAGCTATTTAGTGGTGTTGGTAAAAGGGTAGGAATACTGAATTTTCATAAGATTTCAAGTTAAAATTTACCTAGCAAAAAATGAAAACTTTTCAAATCTGAAGCTATCACATGATTCTGCACATAGAACTACATCATTAATACCATGGGCCGATGTTTCAAACTCAAAAAAAAAAATTCGCCTCCGTATGACACACCCTAATTGCACAGGCCTGCCTACCTATTGCAGACTCCTTATTTTCCTATGTTCGTATGTTCTTATGTACATTGCAGACCAATCTGTATTATCACAGACATCCTTAGGTTCCTATTTGGAACCGCATTCTAGGCGCCTTAAAAAGATTAAGACAACCTAACGAGCGATTAGGACTGTCTATGTTTACAGGTGAGCGAGAGAGGAAGTCAGTTTAATGCCTCTTTTACGCAGTGACGTCATCCAGGCCAGACCCCGAGCTCGTACATAAGCTTCTCCTTACACTAATGTTACAACCACCTCTACACTTTATTTTTGTTGTCACCCTTTATATTCAGTAATCCAGCACATAATATTCACTACCTGTCAGCATTATAATTAAACGGGTGCTGCTATGGCGTGCAGTATCCAAGATATTAAGATATTTATGTTAATTTAGCCTAAGTTATGCTAGGTTAGGTTATATATATGAGCTAGTAAAGCACGTGGGAAAAAGGAAATTACAATATTGATTAAGGTATTTAAAAGGGTGTGATCTTTTAATTAGTACAGTACCTATAATGCCATGATGCTGTACATTGTGTTGTCAGTCTGTGGAAGTCATGCATTGTCAATTAACAAGTGCCTTAAAATGCTTTTGGTTTTATTAATTTAAATGTTAATGGTACGAAAATAAAATGTGGTTTTATTCCTCGCCAAAATAATAAATTTTCCTGTGATTTTATTTCTTTTCACACCAAATCCTATCCCCCTTTCATAAATACTGGATCCGCCCCTGTAATATTTTGCTATTAGTGCTGCTCAGCTAATCATTGTTAATACGAAAAAGTCGTTGATATTAGCATGTATTTCTTTCCGCATGACTTGGCTAGAAAGTTAGTTATTTCAAAATTATTCTTTACTGCTTGCCATTGGCGGAATTATTGTGTCATATCGAAGTATTCATCACTACACTCCTTGAGGAGGAAGTTCTTGCTTTTAAGAAATATTTTCCCACACTACATGCCATTGAAAAGGAAGGTCACTCTTCTCTCGACATATTGCTAAGTACATTAAACGGAGGAGAGAAAGTCAGTTTCATTCAAGGAGGGGATTTGTATATTAGTTGTATCTCTCACGGAGGCTGCTAGTAGTGCGGAAGTACCACCCTCAACCCCCCGGCCTTCCCATCCCCGGCAACCCTGGTGTAGTGACAGATTTCGCAACATTTCCCTTGTCTGTGAAATGTGAAATCTGAGGCCTATGTGCTACTTTTTTCTCCTCCTCTTTTATCTTCCGTGTATGTGTTTCACGTGAGGAAGAGCGGCATGACCTTGGTGCCGAGTGTTTCCCCTCCTACACGGTCATTATCAAGTTTTTTTTGGTCTCTACGGGTATAATAGCGTAATACTGAATGTTATATACGTATTTGGTAAATAATGAAACTGATTCTTTCTAAGGTGCAGTGTCGTACTTTACTGTCTAGTTACTAGAACCAATAAAGTGTTGTACTAGACTCAAGTACAACACTTTATTGGTTCTTTTAAATTTAGTGTCGTCTGATACAGTCTATTGTTTGCGAACGAAGAGCACTGGAGAATATAGTGTAACTAATCGTATTCTGAACCTGATAATGGACTAAATCTAGGCTAGTCTTGTCAACACCAGTATATGATTAATCCACCTGGTAGATTATGTCGTGTTACTAACACTCCTTAGACTCGTATGTCTACTACAGGCGTGCTTCACCTGTGTGTGTGTGTGTGTGTGTGTGTGTGTATCGTGAATCACCACCACCTGTACATCACACTCACCATGCACCACCACTTTTACACCAAACTCACCATGCACCACCAATTGTACACCACACTCACCATGCACCACCACCTGTACACCACACTCACCATGCACCACCACTTGTACACCACACTCACCATGCACCACCACTTGTACACCACACTCACCATGCACCACCACCTGTACACCACACTCACCAAGCACCACCACCTGTACACCACACTCACTATGCCCCACCACCTGTACACCACACTCACCATGCACCACCACCTGTACACCACACTCACCATGCACCACCACCTGTACACCACACTCACCATGCACCACCACCTGTACAACCACACCCACCGTGCACAACCACCTGTACACCACACTCACCATGCCCCACCACCTGTACACCACACTCACCATGCACCACCACTTTTACACCAAACTCACCATGCACCACCACTTGTACACCACACTCACCATGCACCACCACTTGTACACCACACTCACCATGCACCACCACTTGTACACCACACTCACCATGCACCACCACCTGTGCACCACACTCACCATGCCCCACCACCTGTACACCACACTCACCATGCACCACCACCTGTGCACCACGCTCACCATGCCCCACCACTTGTACACCACACTCACCATGCACCACCACCTGTACACCACACTCACCAAGCACCACCACCTGTACACCACACTCACTATGCCCCACCACCTGTACACCACACTCACCATGCACCACCACCAGTACACCACACTCACCATGCCCCACCACCTGTACACCACACTCACCATGCACCACCACCTGTGCACCACGCTCACCATGCCCCACCACCTGTACACCACACTCACCATGCACCACCACCTGTACACCACACTCACCATGCACCACCACCTGTACACCACACTCACCATGCCCCACCACTTGTACACCACACTCACCATGCACCACCACCTGTACACCACACTCACCATGCACCACCACCTGTACACCACACTCACCAAGCACCACCACCTGTACACCACATTCACTATGCCCCACCACTTGTACACCACACTCACCATGCACCACCACCTGTACACCACACTCACCATGCACCACCACCTGTACAACCACACTCACCGTGCACAACCACCTGTACACCACACTCAACATGCCCCACCACCTGTACACCACACTCACCATGCACCACCACCACCACACAAACAACTAAGTATGCTTGTTGTGTATCACAATGACGGGAAATTCGCCAAAAACTGGAATTTTTTGATCGTTCAGTAATGTACTGTTGGTAAGGGGTGAACGCATCCTTTCTCTGCATCACTGTTTACGACAAAACACACTATTATCACGCCTAGGATGTAAAAGTGGCAGTCACGAAGGCTCGAGACAATGACATGACGCCTACGTTAATCAAGGGTGAAGGAAGCAGCATAGCTCACAGGGAGAGCCCGAGAGGCACTTAACACGCCCAACGCTCAACCAGGAGTATTAGCGCTTTCACCGTGATGTCATTGTGTTGTGCTGGAGAGACAATGAATCTCCTTTTTTTCTCTTCTAATATGTAAATATTGCTTGAGTGATTCTATTGACACTGGCGAGGAAAGAAATGGGGGTGACGTGGGAGGTGACACTTGCCGATTGAAAGACAGAGTATTGCGCGCGCGCGCGGGTGAGTGTGCTTACAGCTATAACAGTACTCCTGTAGGTCCCCAGCAGTGAAAACCAAGAAAAACAGGTGATATCAAGCTTCGAGGCACAACACAGTATATGTTGGTGCTGTTGAGACCACCGCCCACCCTCACCAACAGCGGTCAACCTCCACCACCGTCCACTTTCACCAACAGCGGTCAACCTCCACCACCGCCCACTTTCACCAACAGCGGTCAACCTCCACCACCGCCTACCCTCACCAACAGCGGTCAACCTCCACCACTGCCCACCCTCACCAACAGCGGTCAACCTCCACCACCGCCCACCCTCACCAACAGCGGTCAACCTCCACCACTGCCCACCCTCACCAACAGCGGTCAACCTCCACCACTGCCCACCCTCACCAACAGCAGTCAACCTCCACCACTGCCCACCCTCACCAACAGCGGTCAGCCTCCACCACCGCCCACCCTCACCAACAGCGGTCAACCTCCACCACCGCCCACCCTCACCAACAGCAGTCAACCTCCACCACTGCTCACCCTCACCAACAGCGGTCAACCTCCACCACTGCCCACCCTCACCAATAGTGTGGTAGCCCCACCACTGCCTACCCTCACCAACAGTGTGGTAACCCCACCACCACCCACCCTCACCAACAGTGTGGTAACCCCACCACCACCCACCCTCACCAACAGTGTGGTAACCCCACCACCGCCCACCCTCACCAACAGTGTGGTAACCCCACCACCGCCCACCCTCACCAACAGTCCACAACACTGACAATGGTCATCTTCACCCGAGAGACTGTTAGTGTTAACACATCAGTTTAACGTTGACAAAAATAAAATAAAGAAGGAAGGGCGATATGGATGACTGGATAAATGGATGCAGGAAAAGAAAGACAACCCGAGATTCACACTTTTTTTTTTTAGGTGTACAATAGCACTACCCCACTGTAGGTGTGACCGTCAACATATAAATGAAGAAGGTTCTGTACACATCACCTGGTGTGTCCACAACCTGCTTAACCTCTCACAGGCTCCAGGTTACAGAAATATCAAAAGTTTCGGTAATTAACTTAACACTACATAATCTTATCTGGGTTAGCGATAATAATTTACTTGTATATTTTTTTCTTGGTAATTTTCAAGCCACGATTAAAAAAAAAAAAATATGTCATCGGTGTTATGTAAGTCTGACCAGTATGACCTTGACAACGAAGCATTGAACACGACAATCACCTGTTGGAATTGTGTCATTATGTCAGATGACTATTAAGCTACCTTGGTCTTCGTTTTCCTCAACAGAAAGCCTGATTGTTGGATCCTGCTGACTCAACTCCTGATTATAAAACTGTATAGACTAACTTTAATGTGTGTGTGTGTGGGGGGGGGGGGGTGTTTGTGCAAGTGTTCCTGTGTCTCAATGCTGTACAAGAAGAAGTGTAAGATGTTGGAGTTATATTTGGCGCCGAGGTCAGTCCAGATATGGTCACTGTCCTACAAAATGCTCTTTATGACTTCCTTCTATTAATCAGCGCAGGCGATAAGTGTATATATATATATATATATATATATATATATATATATATATATATATATATATATATATATATATATATATGCAAGTAAATCACTGTAGGTGGGCGTGATCTAGGTATATGCTGATAACCACAAGGAAAGAAGAAAACACGAAGTTCCCAAGCGCTTTCGTGTAATTCACATCTTCAGGGGTGAGTACAGTCTGTACTCACCCCTGAAGATGTGAATTACACGAAAGCGCTTGGGAACTTCGTGTTTTCTTCTTTCCTTGTGGTTATCAGCATATATATATATATATATATATATATATATATAATATATATATATATATATATATATATATATATATATATATATATATGGATTTAGCCACTCCTGCTTAATTCATATCGAGACTCAATGGCAGTAGAGTCGGCGGTTTACCAGCTGGCACATCATTCGATTACACCTAAGTTAAGCAAGTTAAGGTGATGAAGATTTTCCCCCACCTTTCAACTCACCTGAGAAGCTAAAACCTCCTCGTCCTGAAGAAGGATAAGCGGCAATATCACCACTTCAGGGATCGAGGGGGTTCACCCAGTACTTACACACATCAAAGAAAACGCCAGAGGTCGTTACGAACCAAACTAGAGAACCGAACTAACAAGATCGAGACCAGAACAACCAGAATTACAGTAAAACACTCAGACCATCAAGAGTATGAGCAGCCATCGAGAGTAGTATTGAGAACAACAAGAGTCTTACAATTAACAAGACTACGGCCGTAATAACCAACAGGGCAGATGTTGTTGAGACAGAGGAGGTACACAACCCTCTAGCAGGTCTTGTGATGTTGTTTATAAGCACCCAGAGTGACGTTAGGCTTATACTGTATTTGTATTTTCTTATTCCCAAGTGATAGTGGATTAAGACAAGAGGTGATGAGAAACTATAGCAAAAAAAGAAAGAAATATTAAGGTTGAATAAAGAGTATTCAGAATCCATTTGAACACAGTATGTGTTCGCTGTCCACACAACTCTGCCTTCAAGATCAATTTTACTACTAACGTTTTCAAGGATTTTTGTAAAAACCTTTTTTACGCTCACAGCTGTTTTAAGAACTGTATTGATCGCATTTCTGTGTACCTAGCTGGTAGACGACAGTACACAAGTATTTCTGGATAGTAGTCAAAATTGCCTGAAGCAGAAACCAGGACGTAGCTGAAATAAGTGAGAAAACTATAACTTGGTAACGTCGACAAATCTGTAAATTGGAACAAACAAGCGTGTTGTATCCCGCTCCTCTGTAAACAAAATACCATATGTTTCCCTAATAATTTGGCGTGGGAAAGAGCGTATAGTAAAATGAGTTGTGCATAAGTCAAAACCTTGTGTTATAATAATCACAGTGCTTTAACAACTAAGCGCGTGTTCTAGCAGAGTCAATACACACTCACCATCAGCAATTTAACGCTGGAGAACTCTATAAATCACAGCTGACACCTTTGCGTAAACCCTCGGTGATACAGTACTGGGGGCGTTGTCTTCTGGTGCTTATAGGAGCAGTGTTACGACACCAGCTCGACCTTCTCTTGAGGGAAGTGGGAGGGGGGGGGGGCGATAAAAGCCTTTGTTGCTTCAGCTCCTTCCAAGACTCAGTAATAACAATCATCTCTCTCTCTCTCTCTCTCTCTCTCTCTCTCTCTCTCTCTCTCTCTCTCTCTCTCTAAATTTTTCACTGCTCTGAGTTAAGGTTTCCTAATATCATCTCTGTGTTCTATTTCTTATCACGTTTCAAGCTCAAGTGTACAGTACAGTATGTTATAACTGGTAGCACCAAATCCCTGTAATTAGGTAGTGGTGTGGGCTCCTAGGTAGTGGTGTGGGCTCCTAGGTAGTGGTGTGGGCTCCTAGGTAATGGTGTGGGCTCCTAGGTAATGGTGTGGGCTCCTAGGTGTTGGTGTGGGCTCCTGGGTATTGGTGTGGGCTCCTCGGTGTTGGTGTGGGCTCCTGGGTATTGGTGTGGGCTCCTTGGTGTTAGTGTGGGCTCCTAGGTGTTGTGTGTGCTAGGTTTTGGTGTGTACTTAGAGGTGTTGGTGTGGGCACCTAGGTGTTGGTGTGGGCTCCTAGGTAATGGTGTAGGTTCCTAGGTGTTGGTGTGGGCTCCTCGGTGCTGATGTGTACTCCTAGGTGTTAGTGTGGGCTCCTAGGTAATGGTGTGGGCTCCTAAGTAATGGTGTGGGTTCCTAGGTGTTGATATGTACTCCTAGGTGTTGATATGTACTCCTAGGTGTTGGTGTGTACTCCTAGGTGTTAGTGTGGGCTCCTACGTGTTGGTGTTTATTCCTAGGTGTTGATATGTACTCCTAGGTGTTGATATGTACTCCTAGGTGTTGGTGTGTACTCCTAGGTGTTGGTGTGTACTCCTAGGTGTTAGTGTGGGCTCCTACGTGTTGGTGTTTATTCCTAGGTGTTGATATGTACTCCTAGGTGTTGATATGTACTCCTAGGTGTTGGTGTGTACTCCTAAATGTGGGTTTGATTGCAAGGTGATGGGCTGAGTTTTAGATATGGGAATTCGGTTGTTTCTCTCTCTCTCTCTCTCTCTCTCTCTCTCTCTCTCTCTCTCTCTCTCTCTCTCTCTCTCTCTGTAAGACAATAAAAGTATATATAATTCAGTTGAGGAAAGGTAAAAAAATAAATAAAAACATCCATACCTCACGTCCTGAAACGTATACTATAATAATTCATGTATTTTCGTTACTAAAAAAAAAAAAGAAGAATTAGTGATAATAATATAAACACAAAGATGTACATGTAAAAGGAACTGGCAGACTGACAGACAGATAGAATGACTTGCGAATAAACAAGAAGACTAATGGATAAATAATAGGATAGATAATGAAATGGTTCAGATGGTGAAACGTGTAGTGGAGGCGATCCAGTTCTGGAAGGCGGGTCACGGCTCCGGGCTGGTTTATTGTGGGGGTGAATGAGTCGTGGTTCACCTCCATGGCTCTCCTCCGTGACGACCGTGGCTCGCTACGGATAATCATGTGGAGTGGAAGGGGTGGGGTGGGGGGGGGGGGTAGTTAAGTATTAGAATGAGGGAGGATGGGGGGTCAGGTCAAGGGGGTGCCGCAATCAGCAGTCACGGATTTAGGCTAAGCGAAAACTGAAGTGGATCTCAGCGGGCTGTATTAATGTCTTCATGACTCATGGCCCCGCACATTCCTTGGTGATACATCTGGCCAACATGAGAGTGCGTAGATTGACGGGTTTGTGAACGTTTATTCACTAGTTCTCGCTGCAGGTACACAGTAATTTAACGCCATCAAAGCTCTGTGTACATTATTGTTTTTAATTAAATGTTTGTCGTTCAGTCTCGTACAGCCTGGATGATTCTGGTGATCACGAATGTCTCATACTTTGTAACCGCCTGTCTTCCCGTATTTTATTTTGTTAAACTCTAAAGAAAACTCCCGTTTTTGTGAAAAAGAGTGACAAACAATTTTTACAGTCATCATGATGGCCAAGCGTCGTGTACAGTCGACTGAAGAGTATTATAGATATATAAACTTAAAAGATTTATTAATTTTGAATTAAATTGGAACAGGAAATACGCTACCTGTTCTAGGCTTTACTTTGTTTATCAAACGGTGACTTTTCACTCGAGATAATTGCAATCCTTGACTGACTGTTCGAGAATAGTATATTTTTTGAGAATTTGTTTATCTTGACATATCACAGACGGAGGCGGCTGGCGGGAGTGAAACTTAAGGTAAAATCGTGTCTTAATTATCAGAACATGTTATCTGTGTGTCAGACAGTTACTCCCAGCCGGCCAGCGAAGGCTCTCTCCGTCATCCATCACCTATAGGGATGTCAAAAGCGATGAACTTACCTTTACCTAAAACTTTAGTATATAAAAGTGTTCTATTTCAATGGAAATTATACTTGATAATTTTAAAGAAGTTTCAAGGTATTTCTGATTCGCGTTGTTCAAATACAAAAGCACACCTCAGACAACTAGCTGCCGGCAGACACGTTTCCCAGCACAAATTAGTAACAACAGTCGTACTCAGACATCTGAGTCTCCTGACAGTTTTTATGCTGAGACTCAACGAAATTGAAAACTTGGTGCTGCTCAACGGAAGAGTATCATTATCAAGAGAGCACAGTAATTCAATCCTTCACGCGACAGATGTACAGTATATATCAGGTGCCTACAAGAGAGCTCAGGCTCTCAACTGGTTCAGCCAGGTTAATATTATGATTTTTAATCGACATTGTATCTGTGTTCTTTTGGCAAAATAAACTGTTTCAATAACAATGTCAATAGCCACCGGAGTGGAACGCATTGGAGAGATCCAATTCGATCTGTGACAAAGATTAATGCTCAACGTCTGACGCAGGAAATTCACTCACACTGTCAGGAGAACCATCAGTCTACCTTTGTCAGCTTGTGACCCGGCCGTGTGGCGTCGTAAACAAGTTTTATTGTTGTAGTTAAAGTTAGCACACCATCTTAAGTCAGTTAGTGTATCTTAGCATAACGAAAACAAAAGATAAATCAGTATACTGTACATCGTCCCCCATTGTGTCTAAACTTCAACTTCCTTTCTTAAAAACGCCTAATATATCTCCCGGACATACAACAAAACAAACAAACAAATAGAGCAACCACTGAATACCCGCCTTTTACAAACACGTCGTGTGACACCTGAAGACGGAGCAAGGAAGGGGCGGTGTACGATGATATAGCTGTGTACATTTCAGCGGGATAGGCGGAAGAGGTGCCCAACAGTGGAACCCAAAGACTATACCAGTTGATGAAGGCAATGCATGATGGACAGGCTACTAAGGCGAAACCCAATAAACTGGGATATCGGCAGTCCATTGCAACTCTCCCTCTTCCCATTCGTTGCAACACTTGTGCCACTGAATCAGGAAAAGAACTCCAAGATGTGTGGTTGCAGCCTGCGCTCCTGCCTCACCACATAAATCAACTCATGCACAGCCATCATCCAGCTCATCATACTTCTCATCATCATCAAAACCCCTATACCCCAAAAGTCATATGGCGACGGACGAGTGGTGACGGGACAGGCAGAGATGACTGCCTGGAGTCTCTAATCATAACTCTGCACATGGGCGGCATAGATAAGATGGTAGTTTATGCACTGGGATCTAGGTAGCAGTGCAATCCGGTCTTGTCTGTGTGATTGAGCAGCCCTTTCGAGAAGCCACTCTGCTCACCCCACATGGGAAGGGGCTTAGAAAATGCGCCCAAACATAGCCTTATGCAGTCGAAAACACAATCATAATCACAGAACAAAACAAAAATAAACTATGCAACCTCTTACGGTCGCTGCTTGGAATGTCAGGACCTTTCTGGATACTACATAAATGAGCGTCCTGAAAGAAGAACTGCCCTTGTGGCAAAAGAGCTGGCTAGGTATAACATCGATATAGCAGCCATTAGTGAGTCCCGGCTCCCGGTCGAGGGTCGACTAGCAGAACAAGGGTCTGGCGATACCTTCTTCTGGAAGAGTAAGCCTGCTGTGGAAAGAAACCGCATATATAGAGTTGACTTTGCCATCCGCCAATGCATCCTACATAGGCTAACTGAAATGCCTGTTGGGATCAACGAGCGCCTCACTATGCTTCGAGTCCCACTGAATCACTCATGTCATGCATTTTTCATCAGTGCATACGCCCTAACACTGGATGCAGAGGATGACATCAAGGAGGCCTTGTACGCCGGCCTTAGCAGAGTGCTAACCTCCATCCCCAGAGAAGATAAGGTTGTGCTCTTAGGTGACTTCAATGCCAGAGTTGGCAGAGAAGCTGACATTTGGCAAGGAATCATAGGGAGAAATGGACTAGGCAAATGTAATTCCAACGGCCTACTCCTCCTCAGCAAGTGCGCTGCACACAACCTCACTATCACCAATAACTTGTTTATCAGGCCGACAAGTTCAAGGGTTCGTGGCAACACCCACAATCCAAACATGACTACATCATTGTCAGAGAAAGAGATCGCCGAGATGTCCTCATCACCCGTGCCATGCGTGGCTCAGACCACTGCAACACTGATCATCGGCTTGTCATAGCCAGGCTCTCGCTTCATGTCGCCCCAAAACGGCGAAGGCAAGAAGCCTCCAGAAGAGGTTTTAACACAAAGCGTCTGGAGGATCCAGTGGTAGTTCGAACATGGGCTGATAAACAACCCAACAACAAACAACTGGCAGAAGAACCCTCGGTCTCAGACAACAAGAAAAAAGCGGTGGCCCAAAGCGAACTTTGTAAACTAAAGAACGAAATGTTGGAAAATGAACCATGTGAAACGCAAAAACTTGCAGATCAACACAAGATGTGTGAATTTTTCAATTCCACTAAAACATTTTATGGGCCAATCACTCATGGTGCAACCCCCCTCAACTTATCCGACGGTAATTCCCTAATTAAAGATGAAGAAGGCCTCCTTTTGCACTGAAAAGAGCACTACCATTCACTGCTCAACAGAAACACTGATGTGGATGTCGTGACTACCCAGCAGGTTCCCTAGCATCCAGAGCTGATCCACCTCAGCTGTCCTCCATACCTGGATGAAGTAGCTACTGGCATCCAGGGTTGGAGTAATTGTATTTGTAATTTAATTGAAATGTAATTAATTACAAGAAAATACAAATTGCAATTGTAATTGAAAAAGTTAATAGTTAATTGTAATTATCATTGAAATTGAAAGGATAATCATGTAGTTGTAATTTAATTTTAATTGTGAACTCAGGCCCCCGATTAAATTTTAAAATCAACCACCATCATGCCCATGGTCATTCCACTGACTGCCACCCACGCAATGGCCAATTGCAGTACTGTGAATCTTTGGCTAGAGTCCTGCTAGACTCTGTGAAGGAAAGGTTGGACCCATACATAGAAATGAGGGATGTTCGAGCAGCGGATTTTTGGGATCCGAGGTTCAAACTGGACTGGCTGCCGTCACAGGAGCAGAAGGATCAGGTACTGATTGATATCAAGGAAATGTTGGAAGAATCGGAGGCAGTTCAGGAGGGGTAAACAGAGGAAGAAAAATATAAAGATAATCTAGCAGAAGGATTACTTGAATCAAAAAGACCCAGACTTTTCTCTTTCATACAACCATCTTAAACTAGTCTGTTGTTGAAACACTGTGTGGAGGAAGGAACTAACCCATTTTCAAGTAACCCAATGCTCTACTGGAAAGAAGTGCCCCTAACTTTGCACCCACTGAAGAACCTGACAAGGGAGCTGGTGGGGTGTACTGCAACATCTGCTCCATCCGAGCGAGTTTTCAGCATTGCTAGAAATTATTTCACGGATAACAGGGCCCATCTTGGTGCCGCTTCTTTTCGGTCATTGTTAATGATAAAGTGTAATTGTGAATTATTTGAAAAACTCCCAGCTTTGTAAATATTAGGTGTAACTTGCAGTATACATGGACTGCACTGGAATATTGATAGCCCATGTCTGCTTTTTTCACAATAGTTTTAAGTGAAACATATTAATCAATAAGGATTTAGCCCTTATAACTAGACAGCATGACGGTTTTCTTTGCAAAGGTTGAGCTAGCATGTAGAAACTTGCAATTGTAATTATAATTATAATTGAACTTTTGATTTTCAAATTGTAATTATTGCGTAATTGAACATTTGAAATGTAATTGAAATTAAAAATTCAGGCAAGTATTTGTAATTGTAATTGAATTAAAAAGGTGTAATTGCTCCAACCGTGCTGCCATCAAGCAGATGAAAAATAAAAAAGCCTCTGGACCTTATGGAATCCCAGCCCAGGTGTATGAAGCAGGAGGACCTCTGCTTACCAGTCGTCTCCACTCTCTCCTGGAGAATATATGGGAAAAGGAGGAAGGGAGACCGGTCAGACTGTTGCAACTAAAGCAGGATCTCGCTCCAGTCCGTAGCTAGCAGAATTATTGCCCGAGTCCTCCTAAACAGACTACTTCCTGAGACGGAATCTCAATGTGATTTTAGTCCATCACGTGACACCACTGATATGATCTTTGCTGCTCGCCAGATACAGGAAAAATGCAGAGAACAACGCTGTGACCTGTACATGCCCTTCATCGACCTAACTAAGGCCATCGACACGATCAATAGGGAAGCCCACTGGCGGACCCTCAGCCGTTTTGGCTGCCCACCAAAATTCATCGGCATTGTTAGGTCCACTATGGCATGGACGACAGTGTCCTGCACAATGGCACCCAATCTGAGTTCTTCCCCATTCAAACGGGGGTAAAATAAGGATGTGTACTGGCACCAACTCTCTTCCATTTTCTTGGCTGTCTTCCTTACTTGTGGCAGTGCCAATTTAGCCGACGGAGTGGACATTCAGTACCGGATGAAAGGTATTTTCAACATAAGATGACTCCAGGTAGGAACAAAGGTGTCGGCAGCTTCCATTACTGAACTTCAGTATACAGACGACCTCACCCCAGTTCGCTCACACTGAACGCAACCTACAGGAGATCCTAAACACCTATGCAGATGCGTATGCACACTTCGGCCTTGAGGTGAATGTATGTAAGACACAGATTCTATTTCAACCTGCCCCTGGTTAAGCCACACCCTCACCACCCATCCAGCTTAATGGTACTACCTTCTCTAATGTTATCTACTTTCAGTATCACGGCTCCCACCTGTCCACCACCGCTTACATCGATGAAGAGATTCTACATCGGATCAGATGTGGATCTCATGCCTTTGGCAGACTCCGTACCCATGTCTTCAGCTGTAGGGAGCTGAAATTATCTACAAAATTACACGTTATCTAGCAATGGTTCTCCCTACCCTTCTATATGGCAACGAGACATAGGTCACATACAGGAGGCACCTCAAGGCACTTGAAAACTTTCACCAACGTAGTCTACGTTCCGTCCTCTGAGTTCGCTGGGAAGACAAGAGAACAAAAGCCAATATTCTCGCTGACACCAACTCTAGGAGCATCGAGGCTACCATTATCCATGAACAACTACGTTGGACTGGCCATGTTATCCGCATGGACGACAGTAGACTGCCAAAAGCAGCTACTTTATAGTCACCTAACGAATAGAAAACGTAATGCTGGCGGGCAACTGAAAAGGTATAAAGATAGTCTTAAGACAAACCTGAAAAAGTGCCAAATTGATCCCCTCACCTGGGAGACGATTACTCCACACCTTAACTCTTGCAGGAGCACCGCACGAGATGGTGTCAATACTTTCCAGTTAGCCTGACTGCATACCGAGGCAGACATGCGCTAACACCGGAAAGACGCTGCCGTCGCCCCCTCCTGCACCAGATATAGCCCTCCACTCGTGCAACATCTGTAGACGACCCTGCCGGTCCCGTATCGGCCTCTCTAGTCACCTCAGTGCTAGCTACCGAAGGTGACATCCCTAATAACTCATGTCATTGTATCATAGCTGGATGATTGTCAAACTCAATTCCGAGTGACAGCAAAGTTGTAGTAATGATAGTAGTAGTAGTAGTAGTAGTAGTACTATTGCTGCAGGTTCCAGAAAATTTGACAAAAAAAGTAGCTATAGCGCAGGAGGTGGGCGCCTCGAAGTGGTTAACTACGTTACCGATAAGGGCAAATGGTTTCAGCCTTAACAAACAAGAATTTACAGATGCCATTGCTCTAAGGTACGGTTGGCCAGTAGATGGTTTGCCCTCCCAATGCGTGTGTGGCTCTTCCTATGATGGCGATCACGCCATGGTCTGCAAGAAGGGGGGCTTCATATGCATGAGGCATGACGAGGTAAGGGATCTCACAGCAAATATGTTGAAGGAAGTCTGCCGGGACGTCATGGTAGAACCGACCCTCCTTCCACTGGATGGCGAGATCTTCCAACATAGGACTTCAAACACTTCTAACGAAGCCCGTGTGGACGTCAGTGCTCGAGGATTCTGGACGCGGGGACAGCGAGCTTTCTTCGACATCAGGATTTTTGATCCCATGGCCGTTTGTCACCGTAACCTAGCTCTCGATGCTGCGCATAGGAGGAACGAGAACGACAAGAGAAGGGCATATGGGGAGATAATACAAAATGTTGATCAAGGCAGCTTCACTCCTCTAGTGTTCACAACCTCTGGTGGGATGGGACCAAGTGCAAGATGTTTCTACGCCAGACTCGCGGAGCTGATCTCCGAACAGAAGCAGCAGCCCAGAAGTTATGTTACAGCCTGGATGAGATGTCGACTGTCCTTCTCTCTCCTTCGGTCGGCTTTGCTCTGCCTCAGGGGAACGAGAGCTTCTGCTCCTACTCCGACAACTGCTGCAGATATTGACTATGAGGCTACAGTCACTGAATGCCGCATAGATCTGCGGCTCAACTAATTTAACACAGATAGGATAGCTTCTTATGTATTAGGATATTTAATATTAAGGTAAATAAATGGTGGCGAAGGTGTGGCTATTGGGGGAGGCTGGAGGCCACTTTAAAAAAAAAAAAAAAAAAAAGTAGTAGTAGTAGTAGTAGTAGTAGTAGTAGTAGTATCCCACCAAATGCTGTCCTGTTCGAGAAAATAACAGGAGAGATGGTGTGGAAAAAGGCACTGAAGACTCGAGGAGGAGCCGGCCCTTCAGGTCTGGATGCAAACGGTTGGAGAGTCATCCTCAGCACAAACAAGTTTGGCCCTGTAGCAAGCGATCTCTGCACTGCCATTGCCACCCTTGCAAGAAAGCTTGCATCCTCTTGCTGCCATCACCTCCAGGCTCTGACGGCCTGCCGCCTTATTCCTCTGGAAAAGAAACCAGGATGTAGACCTATAGGGGTGGGGGAAGTGCTGAGGCGGATCATCGGAAAGTGTATAATGGAGGTGGTAAAGGATGATGTCAGGGCAGCAGCAGGGAACCTACTAGTGTGTGCTGGCCACCAGGCTGGTGGGGAGGCGGCCATTCACGCCATGAGATTGATATTCGAGCAGCCTGACTGTGAGGCCGTTCTCCTGGTGGATGCTTCAAACGCATTCAACATACTTAACCGCAAGGCGGCACTGCACAACATCAAGATCAAGTGTCCTAGCTTTGCGATGTATGTTGAAAATTCGTATAGGAATCCTTCAGACCTCTACATAGTAAACAACAAGGCTCTACGAGGTGATACCATCCTACAGTCGACCGAGGGAACAACACAGGTGGACCCCGTTGCAATGGCAATGTATGCAATAGGCCTATCAGTGCTCCAACAAGAAATAAAGTATGAAACAACTGGGGTCAAACAAGTGGCATATGCTGATGACCTCACAGGAGCAGGATAAGTGGAGGACATCAAAAAGTGGTGGGACCTGGTAACATCGCGAGGTCCACAAATAGGGTACCACCCAAACGCCAGCAAATCCTTCCTCATCGTGAAGCCAGATCATTATGATCGGGCTGTGGAGGTTTTCGGCGAAAGTGAGGTCAAAATAACTAAGGACGGCCAAAGACATCTAGGCGCAGTAATTAGCACTACGGACTTCAAGACCCAGTACGTAGGGGGAAAGGTGAATGAGTGGGTTAGCGAAATCCATGTTCTATCGGAGATTGCTAATACAGAGCCACATGCGGCCTTTGCAGCATTCACACATGGAGTCAAGCATCGTTGGAACTACCTGATGCGTACCATCCCTGAGATCCGACCCCTCCTCCACCCTTTGGAAGAAGCAATCAGTGTCAAGTTCATTCCCACACTAGTGAAACACCACGACTTAACCCCAGTAGAAAGAACACTTCTTGCACTTCCACCAAGACTGGGAGGGATGGGACTAACTAATCCAGAGGAGATTGCTGACTCTGAACATCAAAATTCACTTAAGCTCACTGCAGCCCTCACTGACCACATAATAGACCAGAATGCAACAGGGGAAGTGGACACCAGCGAAGTTAATAAGATCCGTAGGTCCATTACAACAGATCGGCAGCACTGCCAAAATGACATGTTGCAGCAACTATTGCTGCAGGTTCCAGAAAATTTGCCTAAAAAGTAGCTATAGCGCAGGAGGTGGGCGCCTCGAACTGGTTAACTACGTTACCGATAAGGGCAAATGGTTTCAGCCTTAACAAACAAGAATTTACAGATGCCATTGCTCTAAGGTACGGTTGGCCAGTAGATGGTTTGCCCTCCCAATGCGTGTGTGGCTATTCCTATGATGGCGATCACGCCATGGTTTGCAAGAAGGGGGGGCTTCATATGCATGAAGCATGACGAGGTAAGGGATCTCACAGCAAATATGTTGAAGGAAATCTGCCGGGACGTCATGGTAGAACCGACCCTCCTTCCAGTGGATGGCGAGATCCTCCAACACAGGACTTCAAACACATCTAACGAAGCCCGTGTGGACGTCAGTGCTCGAGGATTCTGGATGCGGGGACAGCGAGCTTTCTTCGACATCAGGATTTTTGATCCCATGGCCGTTTGTCACCGTAACCTAGCTCTCGATGCTGCGCATAGGAGGAACGAGAACGACAAGAGAAGGGCATATGGGGAGAGAATTCAAAATGTTGATCAAGGCAGCTTCTCTCCTCTAGTGTTCACAACCTCTGGTGGGATGGGCCCAAGTGCAAGATGTTTCTACGCCAGACTCGCGGAGCTGATCTCCAAACAGAAGCAGCAGCCCAGAAGTTATGTCACAGCCTGGATGAGATGTCGACTGTCCTTCTCTCTCCTTCGGTCGGCTTTGCTCTGCCTCAGGGGAACGAGAGCTTCTGCCCCTACTCCGACAACTGCTGCAGATATTGACTATGAGGCTACAGTCACTGAATGCCGCATGGATCTGCGGCTCAACTAATTTAACACAGATAGGATAGCTTCTTATGTATTAGGATATTTAATATTAAGGTAAATAAATGGTGGCGAAGGTGTGGCTATTGGGGGAGGCTGGAGGTAGTAGTAGTAGTAGGTGGTGTGCGCGGCGTGGGTGTTGTGGAGCGTCCTCCCCGATCTATAGTGTTATTGGTGGGGACATACTCGCTGTGTGGGAGCGGGAATTTAACAATGTATCGGTGAATATCTGATGTCACCCTAAGCATTGTCACCCAAGGTTTCTTCTCATCCCTTACGGCATAAATTGTAAATATTCCGTGTGTTCACCGGCGATCACCAAGCTAGTAGTGACCTGGTGGTGCTGGGTCGGTGGTGGGATAATGAGGAGGCTTGGAGCCAAGGTTAGTGTCGATAGGCCTACTCTGACAGGGGTTGTCTCGAGACTTTCGCCCCTATGGGGCCGAGAGTGCTGCCCACGTGGTCGCCTCCCCACCACAGTAACGGACACTTAATGTACAGTAGAGTCTCGACGAACCAAGTGAGTATTTACACTATAACTGATATTACACCAGTGAGACCATATATATAGTGGTTATTTGTGCCAAGGATATATAAAGAAGTGTTTGGTGTGACAAACTCCTGTCCATAGTGTATCATTCTGATGTATGGATGGTCGCCATTAGGGGGGGTAGCCTACACACCCACGCGCGCACGTATGCCCTTACTACCTGGACACAGCAGTCCAGCCTGTCACCTCTCCGTCCTTCCCTCATAAGAGCCAGTATTATCTTGTGCCTGGGACCAAATCATATGTTCGGAGGCGGACGTAACTGCCGCCCAAGGTGCAGATCATTATGCCAGGTGACAGACATTGTTGTGTCTGTTCTAACCAGTACCAAAAATGCACTAGCTGTGTTTGTGTGAGAAACAACCGACCATGTGTGTCTTGCATAAAGGGAAACAATTGCCGCAACCCTTATAACCTTCATGGCAGGGAACTCTCACAGGAGGCCACATTGGATATCGCCGGGACCCAGTAGCCCGCTGATATCCTAAACGATAGCAGTGAGCCCACTCAACCTGAAAATGTAGTACCAATAAACGCTGCTCCAATAGTAGCTGATGTCCAGGAGGTGAATGAGAGACAGCCACCACAGTGGAATGGCATGTCGATGGAAAATGCTGACATATGGGTTAAAAAAACATACTCAGAAATTGTCAGGTGGTCGCCAACAAACCTGTTTGAACCACCTAAGTGTGCGGCCACCAAAGAAATGATACGGGAGATGATTAGTCTCATAACTGAGTACACTCAAGACCGCCTCGTTGCCCCGTTAGGTCTTCATATACTGGCAATAATACCACATCTATTCTGTCAGAGGACACACACAAAGACTAAGCACAAAGAAAATGCGGCAGCAATGAAGAGAAGACTGACATTGTGGCAGAAGGGGGCCCTTGATGATCTCCTATGTGAAGCAAGAACACTGCAGGAGAGACTAAAATCTGCAGGAGACGGAAAGCAAAACACTGATGATGCTGCAAGGAAGTTTGGAAACAAAATGCGTGTGGGAAAAGTGTCTTTGGCGGTAAGATCTCTCACAGAGGAATCCACCGGTGGGGTCCTGCCAATAAACAGAGAGACTTTAAAACAACTGAAAGAAAAACATCCCTCTGCAAGTGATGACGAAGGCATCAGGTATCAGGGTGCCTATATCCCACCAAATGCTGTCCTGTTCGAGAAAATAACAGGAGGGATGGTGTGGAAAAAGGCACTGAAGACTCAGGGAGGTGCCGGCCCTTCAGGTCTTGATGCAAACGGATGGAGAGTCATCCTCAGCACTAACAAGTTTGGCCCTGCAGCAAGTGATCTCTGCACGGCCATTGCCGTCCTTGCAAGAAAGCTGGCATCCTCATGCTGCCATCACCTTCATGCTCTGACGGCCTGCCGCCTCATTCCCCTGGATAAGAATCCAGGATTTAGGCCAATAGGAGTGGGGGAAGTGCTGAGGTGAATCATCGGAAAATGCATAATGGAGGTTGTAAAGGACGATGTCAGGGCAGCAGCAGGGAACCTGCAAGTTTGTGCTGGCCAACAAGCTGGAGGGGAAGCTGCCATTCACGCCATGAGAACGATATTTGAGCAGCGTGATTGTGAGGCCGTTCTCCTGGTCGACGCTTCAAACGCATTCAACATACTTAACCGCAAGGCCGCACTGCACAACATCAAGATCAAGTGTCCAAGCTTTGCAATGTACGTTGAAAACTCCTATAGGAATCCATCAGACCTCTATATAGTAAACAACAAGGCCCTAAGAGGTGATACCATCTTACAGTCAACCGAGGGAACAACACAGGGGGACCCTGTTGCAATGGCAATGTATGCAATGGGCCTATCAGTGCTCCAACAAGAAATAAAATTTGAAACAACTGGGGTCAAACAAGTGGCGTATGCTGACGACCTTACAGGAGCAGGAAAAGTGTAGGACATCTAAAAGTGGTGGGACTTGGTAACATCGCGAGGTCCACAAATAGGGTACCACCCAAACGCCAGCAAATCCTTCCTCATCGTGAAGCCAGAACATTATGAACGGGCAAAGGAGGTTTTTGGCGGAAGTGAAGGCAAAATAAATAAGGACGGCCAAAGACATCTAGGCGCAGTAATTGGCACTACGGACTTCAAGACCGAGTATGTGGCGGAAAGGTGAATGAGTGGGTTAGTGAAAT
Source organism: Homarus gammarus (assembly GCA_958450375.1). Taxonomy (NCBI): domain Eukaryota; kingdom Metazoa; phylum Arthropoda; class Malacostraca; order Decapoda; family Nephropidae; genus Homarus; species Homarus gammarus. Next base: position 2,762,483 of record CAUDMG010001597.1, on the reverse strand, counting down.
CCAAGCTATGTCTGAGATTGCTAACACAGAGCCACATGCGCCTTTCGCTGCATTCACCCAGGAAGTCTTCATCGTTGGAACTACCTGATGCGTACTATCCCTGGTAACGGACCCCTCCTCCACCCTCTGGAAGAAGCTATCAGTGTCAAGTTCATTCCCAAATTAGTGAAACACACTCACTTAACCCCAGCAGAAAGAGCACTTCTTGCACTTCCACCAAGACTGGAAGGGATGGGACTAACCAATCCAGAGGAGATTGCAGCCACCGAACATCAAAATTCACTTAAGCTCACGGCAGCCCTCACGGACCACATAATAGCCCAGAACGCAACAGGGGAGGTCGTGACCGGTGAAGTAAACGAGATTCGTAGGTCCATTACGACAGATCGACAGCACTGCCAAAATGATAAGTTGCAGCAACTGTTGCTGCAACAGTTGCTGCAGGTTCCAGAAAATTTGAAAAAAAAAGTAGCTATAGCGCAGGAGGTGGGCGCCTCGAAGTGGTTAACTACGTTACCGATAAGGGCAAATGGTTTCAGTCTTAACAAACAAGAATTTACAGATGCCATTGCTCTAAGGTACAGTCGGCCAGTAGAAGGTTTGCCCTCCCAATGCGTGTGTGGCTCTTCCTATGACGGCGATCACGCCATGGTGTGCAAGAAAGGGGGCTTCATATGCATGAGGCATGACGAAGTAAGGGACCTTACAGCAAATATGTTGAAGGAAATCTGCAGGGATGTCATGGTAGAACCGACACTCCTTCCATTGGATGGTGAGATCCTCCAACACAGGACTTCAAACACATGTAACGAAGCCCGTGTTGATGTCAGTGCTTGAGGATTCTGGACGCGAGGACAGCGAGCTTTCTTTGACATCAGGATTTTTGATCCCATGACCGCATGTCACCGTAACCTAGCTCTCGATGCTGCACATAGGAGGAACGAGAACGACAAGATAAGGGCATATGGGGAGAGAATCCAAAACGTTGACCAAGGCAGCTTCACTCCCCTAGTGTTCACAACCTCTGGTGGGATGGGACCAAGTGCAAGATGTTTCTACGCCAGACTCGCGGAGGTGATCTCCGAACAAGCAGCAGCCCAGAAGTTTCGTTACAGCCTGGATGAGATGTCGACTGTCTTTCTCTCTCCTTCGGTCGGCTTTGCTCTGCCTCAGGGGAACGAGAGCTTCTGCCCCAATTCCGACAGCTGCTGCAGATATCGACTACGAGGCTACAGTCACTGAATGCCGCATAGATATGCGGCTCAACTAATTTAACACAGATAGGATAGCGTCTTATGTATTAGGATATTTAATATTAAGGTGAATAAATGGTGGCGAAGGTGTGGCTATTGGGGGAGGCTGGAGGCCACGTAGTAGTAGTAGTAGTAGTAGTAGTAGTGTGTGTGTGTGTGTGTGTGTGTGTGTGTGTGTGTGTGTGTGTGTGTGTGTGTGTGTGTGTGTGTGTGTACAGTACAGTATAGTTAACCATAGAAATAATGGTGTATCGCAAATATTCGCTATTATGTAATATTACATTTCTACTCATCCGAAAGCTGAAGATAACATTCAAATAGTTAGAGAAATAAAATGGAAGGATTCACAAGAAAAACAAAACATCCATACACGGTAGCCTATATCTCTATATATTTCAGTGAAACAAATTGATCGGGATATAAAAGATATTGTGAGAAAAATAGTTAAGAGATGGAGTGCCAGGTTGCGTGTTATTATCAAACTGAATCGTCAGCTCACGGGGGAATTGAGTTGTCATCAGCCTCCACAGATGTCATTTGATTAATAATCTGTGTAACAAGACCAGAGTATTCGACTTTTAGATTTTAATTATAAAATTCGTCCTCCTCTTCCTATTCCTATTCCTCTTAATACTTTCCTCTTACTATTACTACTACAACTACTATACGTTTGGTTCCACTTTTAATCCTGCTACTATAGTATTACTTGAGGTACAGTGCCGGTGTCAGGGGGGGGGGGGTCACATATTACAATTTTGTCGTTTTAAATTTTGTTAATGAAATGAAAAACAGCAACTATAAGTATTTCACTCTGTAAATTCCTTTGTAAACAAGAAGGATTTACACTTAGTTATTATTAGATTCAAACCAATGCAAAATTGTCACCTTAAATATCTGACTCCGTTTACTTCCATGGAACGAAACACAGAATAACGAAAATTATTAAGTGAACGGAGGAAGAATAGAGACATAGAATAATAGTTACTCTACTGTTAGAAGTTCATAAACAACAGATGTCAGGGTTGCCAACATAGCGACACCTCGTTTTATGTTCCAATTGGTTCTGATATATTTATTTTTAATTAGTGATATCATAGCAATACTTTTTTTTTAAGCTGATTATACATGTGTGTCTATGAGTATGTGTATGGATATTTCTGCACCTAGGTTGAATTCTCTTGCACTGCTTGAGAGTCTCGGGTTCAAGAGTGGGTATATTTTTTGTTATTTGTTAACTCTCCACTTAGATGAAAAATCGGTTATACATTACAGCAGCGAATATTAGAAGTAAAGTGGCCATAGCAGGCAACCCCCTTTCTTCCTCCCTTTATCCTCTTCCTCTATCCTACAGCCCCTCCCTCAACGTCTCAGCCTCTCCCTTCACTCCACCTACCACTACCCCATCCCCTTCCCTCAACCTCTCCCCGTATATCAACTCCTCTACCTCCCTCTACCCCATCCCCTTACCTACACTGCCTCCCCCTACCCCTTCTCCCTCCCCTACCTCTACTCCTTCACCCTTGCCTTACTCCTTCCCCTACCTCTACTCTATTCCCTCCCCCTTCTCCTACTCCCCAACCTCTCCCCACCCCCTACGCCTACGCCCTAGTCTACCCATACCTACCTTACCTACTCCCTCCCATACCTCTACTCCTTCCTCCTCCCTCTCCCTCTACGCCCTCCTCCTCCTAGTACAGTTTAAATCACATTCCACAGGAATTTGACCTACAGCTGTGGCCTTGTCCTTTCATCTGCCTCCATTTAAATGAAACTGGTCATGGCCAACACCCAACCCTCCTGCCTAAACAACTTCATAACCGATGGACGTATTTTTGGGGCGTGTGTGATAATTGTGTTGGTTAGGTTAGGTTAGGTTAGGTTTGGGTTAAACCCAAGATGCAAAATTTGGCTTTCTGGTTAATTTGAAAACGTCCACAACGCTTTGTGGTCGTTTTTTGGTCTTTGAGACAAACATATCCAAACAAACACACACAGACGCAAGTACAACTAAGTAAACATATCGATACAGCCGTGTGTAAGCCAGAAACTTACACACAAGTGTACGCACAAACGCAAATACAAATACGTAAAAATAGCACACACACACACACACACACACACACACACACACACACTGTAGAAGTGATTATAATATTCTCTCCCCTTGAAGGCTAAGTTGACAGTATAAAGCTTAATTAAACAGCTGACTCACGTGACTGAACCTTAACTCTCTACTTGTGTTTCCCGTATAACGATGCACACAACACAACACTACATCCCACAATGTAAACAAAACGTAGAGACTCGGGGCCAAGTTATTAATTACGGTATAACGAGGTAGCAGGCAGGTGGGTAATTTAGTGTAATTTAGGAGCTGACGAGTAATTAGCGTGAGAGCTGCCAAGTGACTAATGAACGGCAGGTGAACGATGCTGTGTGAGAATATTTAAATACGCCTAAATCATTTCCGTACTATTTATTAATGAGTGTTAACCCCGTACCACAGTCGTTCGCATTGCTTTATTATTAAAAAAATCAAACCTGGTTCCGTAAAAGTAATACCAGTCTCGGGTAGTATATCGTTCCTTGTTACTTGAGACTTAAAAATATGTGAAGATAAGTAACCTAAAAATTGGGTGTTTAATAAACTTCTCATCATGTAAATAGAAAAGTCGCCAACAGCCCCTCCTGCCTCTGCCCCCCCCCCCCCCCCTCTCACCAAACCCCATCAATTACAGGAAAATATAAACACAGGAGGTAAAATATTATTCTCTCAATAACCAAGGTGATTGAGATGATTTATTACTGTCCCCTGAGGTTGTGATAAAGAGCGTAATTACGGAAATATTTGACACTATTCCAGCACCTGCGTTATATTTTACGGTGTTATGAACTCATCCTCCACTCTGTTATGGTAGTAGTCGCCTTCCTTCTTGGGCTCATTAGTGGCAGGGATAACTCTTCATATTAGTACTCTACATCACGTCCTTTATATCTTACAGTTCATTGAAATTTCTTAGTTGCAAAATCATAATCGTGTGGCACTTCACAAGCGGAGTTTTTTTTAACCACTTTCTATACTGTGCCAATTGTTTTAACTACTCTCTATACTGTGCCAATTGTTTTAACTACTCTCTATACTGTGCCAATTGTTTAAACTACTCTCTATAGTGGCATTTCACTGAAGATTGCTTACGGTGCTACAAGTAAATTTAATCACGCTTACCGTGTACTTCGTTGAGTTGGTTATTTGTTACCTTAAAACCGGTGGTAATATATCACTCTACCTTTCCTTCGTAACCTCAGTAGCGGGCGGCAGCTCTGTCTGTACGAAAAGGAACACTCGCAACCTGTGGTCCACACTCACATGGCAGTGTCCCGACCAGTGCTGCTGAGACTATCCTGTGTCAATTGTTTAAACTACTCTCTATACTGTATCTATTGTTTAACTAATTTCTATACTGTATCTTCTGTTTAACTACTTTCTATACTCTAGCTGTTTTCTTTTTAACTCATTGATTACACAAGCACTTCCCATCTTGAATGTTGCCAGTTTTTCTCAGACCATCCGTGTACCATCTGAGAGATCCGGGCTACAGGTGACTTTCCCCCTTCCTGTTTTTCTCATATGTAATCAAACTCTCCACAAAATTGCCTCAGTTATGCACTCACAGAAAGATAATTATTATCGTCACGTGTACCCACAACTACAACCAATGACATCAGATCAAAGCTTTCACTCATGACATCAGATCAATGCTTTCACTCATGGCACTAGCATTGACTCATGACACCAGATCACAGCTTTCGATCATGACATCTGAACAAAGCATTCACCAAAGATATCATCTTAGCTCTCATTAAAGCCATCACCTTTCACCGAGGGTACATCACGGCAGATAACGAGGACGCCGCCGGGTAATTACGGTACAGGTAGAAGGGAACACATTACATTTGAGACACTTCACCTGATTATGCGTGAGAGACCGCCATCTTGAATTGCTGGAGGCACAGGCAATGGACGAGTTAACGGTCGGAATTTTTTCGTAAAATGGCAGGTCAATGGGTAAAGAAAACGCTTAAATTCACTATGGTAATTATATTTTTAAATAAATTGGGCCAATAAGTGTCAAAAATAAAGGTTAAAGCGAAAAGCTGTGATGGGTTGTGACGTCACTGGTTGGGGCGAATTTCCCAGCGGGAGGCACCCAGCTGTAGTTGTCCAACCTTCTCGGCTGATCGGCTCTGTAAATAAATATTATTATATAATTAATTGTGCTTTATTGTGCAACACAGTAATACTATTTGGAATATATAAATATAACTAAGCACATTAACTAATTCAATGGATATTAGCTGCCCATACAACAAATTTCATAGTATAAACATTCCAAACCTTAAGATTCTAACTATGGGAATAAGTACTTTGAACAATAAGACACATTATCTCTACAAAATTTCTGTTGCAAAACATTTTTCGATCGCAAAGAAAATACAGGGTATGATGAGTTATAAGGTTAGCTTAACATACATCGGTAAGGGGGAGGTGAGTAATAACTCAAAACTCGTGATTTCTGATAGAAAAGAAGGTTAAAATCGTTCATAACACATCGCACACCATCAGAAAAAACATAGTCTGCATGTCTAAGTACAGGGATAACCAAAACTTAAAACTATCCAATATAGCCTATGTCGAATCTAAACATCAAAATACTTATGGCAGTTATAGTAAAATTTGACCCATGAATTAATATTATTGATGATATATCCCAGTGGTTCATTAGTGAATCATCAAAACAATAACAGCACTATGTTGTCATGTTTAGCTAGCATCAGGCATTATCAAAACAGAGTCCAGACAAAGTCATCAATTCTAAATTGACTCGTATCTCCATCTAGTACTGATATACTCTGTAAATGCACTGGAAAAAAAAAGGAAGAGAAAGTCTATCAGGTAAGAGTACATGACAGCTGAGCTGATGTGAACATGGGAGTTTTTTATGTTCAAAAGAACATAAGAATGGAGGAAACTGCAGCGGGCCAATTGGCCCATACTGGGCAGTCCCATTTACACCCAACCCCTATCGCTCATATAACCATCCAACCTATGTTTGAAGCTACTCCTCACTGCACATTTCTTCACTTATGAAATGTCTATGACTTGACCATAAAAAGACACCCAGCGGTGTTTGAAATTAGTGACGTCATTGCAACTGGCGGTCCTGCTCCTAGAGAAATAAAGTTTTCTCGACTAATATAGCAGGACTTTAAACTTTTATAACAAATTATATATACCGTATCACTCTACGAACGTGGCAGAGTGTATTTCTTGTGTTTGCCCAGAACCGTCAACTCGTCCAGTGTAAGTCTAGGAACCAGGTCCATTTACTTACAGTATGTCAAAGTCAGGAAGGTTTGGTCATTGAATCGTATGTAGAATTGTATATATACAGGTGATAGATTTTAGGTCAGCAACTCTTACTCGTCTAAATATGTACTGTATGTTACGGTAGTTAGGAATTTGTGTTTAGTTTAATGAGGCGTCCAAAAAATTAATAATACATTTTACGCCGAATGTGGTAACAGCTGATCTTATTGTGTGCCAAGTTTGCTCAAGATGCTCCGTCCCAGAAATAGTAATTGCTTTTCTCCTAAGTGTTAATCCTACACCATAAAGCTAACTTGATGACTCTGCTATAGAAATTAATGGAAGTTTCCGTCCCTCCACGCACAGTCTGACTCTCGCTAAGCCTGTCCTGTAGATGCACCCAGTCCTCACAAGCACTAGAGTACAACAAATTATTCGTCCTGATCGCACTGTGTTAAAGTGTCACTCCCACAACTTGACACAACATTTTATCACAAATTGTAGCAACTGAACCGTTTTAATAGTTTAATATATTGTTTAATTTATCATCACCTGTCTGTGTCAACCTTATATAAAACATAAACTAACTTGCTGTATTGATTGACAACTGTATAGGATCAAAACAAGTAAAATATTAAATAATAATAAGATAAGATAAAGTTCTCAATAATTTCGTGTTAATAAACGTAACAATATAATAAATTGTATATTGATATATTAACATAATTACATGAAACAACAAAGTATGGCATTACTTTTACACGTTAACTATATAATGTTGCTATTGGTAAATATTGACTCCCCCCCCCCCATCATCCCTCCCACTCACCACTCCACATCCCTCCCACTCATCACTTTACATCCCTCCCACTCACCACTCCAAATCCCTCCCACTCATCACTCTACATCTCTTACCCCATCCCCCATCCCCGTTCACCACTCTACATCCCCCCTCCCCCCATCCCTCTCACTCACCACTCCACATCCCTCCCACTCATCACTCCACATCCCTCCCACTCACCTCTCATCCCTCTCACTCATCACTTCACATCCCTCCCACTCATCACTCCACATCCCTCCCACTCACCCCTCATCCCTCTCACTCATCACCCCACATCCCTCCCACTCACCCCTGCTCAGTGCTTATCCCTCCCACTCACCCTTCCTTATCCCCCACTCACCCTCTCGTCCCTCCTGTTCATCCTTCATCCCTCCCGCTCACCCCTCCTCATCCCTCCCACTCATCACTCCACATCCCTCCCACTCATCCCTCTCACTCATCACTCCACATCCCTTCTACTCACCCCTCCTCATCCCTCCCACTCATCACTCCACATCCCTCCCACTCACCCCACATCCTTCCCACTCACCACCCCACATCCTTCCCACTCACCACTCCACAGGCCAATTCCCAACTAATATTCAGGTTTGGATGAGTAACAGTTACAGACCTAAAATATACAAACATTTTTACTTGAGAATCTGTGACCAAACGTTCTTGACTCTGTGACAAATAAGGCAATGGCGAACAAAGGTAATGGTGGATAGAGTTTGTTTAAGAAGGTGGTGGTGGTGATGACGTGGATTACACAAAAACTGTAACATCTATGGGAAAAAATGAATCGAGTCAATCTTGTTTAAATCATATCTACAGTATTATTGTATCTATGAAATATTATTGTTTGATGCATAGCTTAGCCGGAAAATGCGAAAAAGTAATCGGAACCCCTCTTTTGGGAGGAGCGTTTGGGGCTAAAAAGGGGGATGCTACCGCCTCCCGGACGGAGGGGAACTCTTTTGAAGTGATAACAGTGGTAACATTATGAGATGTTCTTATTACCACCATGCCATTGTACTATTCCAGATGATACTAAATGTTACATAATACTTCCTTGCGATAAATGTATAGTATATAATTTATCAGGTGCCTAAAAGAGAGCTCAGGTTCTCAACTGGCTCAGCCATGTTAATATTGTTATTATTATCCACTCTGTATCTGTGTTTTTCTGGCTAAATAAACTGTTTCAATTCAATTCAATTCAATTTCTAAAGCCATCAGGAGTATGTATGCAAGATTTTACCTTAATATAATTTTTTTCCACCATTTGCCTATTTTCGAGCTAATTCGACTGGACTAGCAGACTTTTTTAGGAAGAAGCGCGGAGCGGGCACGTCAAACGCATTGTGTGCAGCTGGGTGTGCCTCCACGGGATGGGAGATGTTGCACAAATCGAGGCAAGTTTTACAGCAGCCAAGTATTTGGCGATGCTCGAAGAGGTATTTTTTCCGTCACTACTTGAGCGAGACTTTACATTCCCAGGCCGTATGCTCTACAGTCTACAGTATGCCCATTACCCTTGTCCAATCCACACGGCCCGCATCGTGCAGACATGGTTTGGGTAACACCCGAATCTAGAATTACTGGATTGACCTAGTCGTGGGTGAGACATGAAACCAATAGAGAACATTTGGTCCAACATGGTAAATTCGTGGGAACCCGAACAAGAAAGGACAACGCAACAGCTGATGCAGCATGTGAACACTGTGTGGGATGTGTTTAGGGGAAGAGATGAGTTGATTTATAACCATATTTCTTCAATGGAGAGAAGGTTGCAAGGTGTGATCAATAATGCTGGTGGCTGTATTATGAAGTAATGGTCATTTACTGCAATAATTAATGTGTGATTAGTGTCTAATTTACCACAAAACCTGCTATGAATTATAAATTTTTATGAGTTTCATATCCCCAGGTTAATTATTTGTTTACCTTCCATAAAATTTATGTGACATACATGAATTTGTGGCAGAAAGAACCCTCACCCATATTACTGCCTTCGCCTCACCACTGCCGTACCCTCACCACTTCCTCACGCACACCACTGCCTCAGTCCTCACCCAAAACCCTAACAGCACTGCCCCACCCAACTCCTGTTTATCTGCAACATATCTTCACCTAATCCACTGCCTCACCTAAAACCTTACATTTTTATTATTCCCATCAATTAATTATCCATGTAGTGATGGTACAGTATCATGCAGTGTGGCCAGATATAAGTGAAGTGGTGTAGTGACGGTACAGTATCATGCAGTGTGGCCAGATATAAGTGGAGTGGTGTAGTTATAGTACAGTATCATGCAGTGTCACCAGATATAAGTGGAGTGGTGTAGTTATAGTACAGTATCATGCAGTGTGGCCAGATATAAGTGAAGTGGTGTAGTGACGGTACAGTATCATGCAGTGTGGCCAGATATAAGTGGAGTGGTGTAGTTATAGTACAGTATCATGCAGTGTCACCAGATATAAGTGGAGTGGTGTAGTTATAGTACAGTATCATGCAGTATGGCCAGATATGAGTGGAGTG